>JBDJHY010934146.1:0-14669 GCA_039654485.1 Withania somnifera
GGGAGGCTGGACAACCTCGTGAGGAGGCTGTCCAGTGGCCTGAGAGGCCATTGAAGGGCTGAAAGAAGGTGCCAAGGAAGAAGAAGAAGTCGCCTATCCTAGAGAGAAAATCTCTAGCTGCCGTAGTTTTGTGGCTTATGTATTTGGATACCAGGTTTTAGGGTTATTTTTGACTTATTATGGACTTTAGCCTATCCCTGACACTTATTTATATTTTATATTTTGCACTTAGTTTATTATTCTTACTTTCGTGTTTGTTGGGTGGTTATCCTATAATGGGATAAAAAGAACCTCATGAACTGAGAAATTAGGTCTTGACATGGAAGATAACAAACTCCACCCTGTACTACTCTACAACCCCCATCTTATGGAGCCTCTCATGACAATCAATGATGACTCATAAGCATCCTCAGTCTATGTGCCATAAAAAGGGAGGCTTCATCTTTGTGAACCTCCAGAAAATATCATGCTCGTCACCAATCATCACTGGACCTGTAACTGGTCTAGGAAAGATTCTTGCCTCAGAAACCTCATTTATTTGCTAAGCAACAACAGCAGCATGATGAACCCTTAAATGATGACTTGTGGGAGTTAAAAGTGCCACCCCAGTCCCTGCTATCCCTCTTAGTAAAGTCAGAATCTATTGCAACAGATCTGAAGAAGCTTGAGCATGCACAATACCCTCCTGAATTAGTGTTACTACCTCTTCTACATGATCTTCTAGTGGGTAAAAGGATTATTACCTATCACGAACCTTCCCAACAACCTGGGCCCTGCCCTTAGAGGACACTACACCTTGTCATTTTCCTATGCCACCTTTCCTTGAATGTCCCCTACCACGGTATACCGCTTTAATGACTGGCTTCGGTGCCTTTACTCCTTCCTGTATCAAATGTCTCCTTACTATTTGTGATCGATAAGAATGAAAGAGGTCAGCTACCAATTGGAACCAATTAATAACATAAAAGAAAGAAAGAAAAAATAGAATGGAGTTTTCTTAGTGTCATGTAGCCTCTCGAAGAAAATCACAAATGTCTCTGTACCGTTACGCAAGATTTTACCAGACATATCCTTGTACGATGACATCAATGAGCCTAAATCTTTAATAATAACTTTATCACGACCTAAATGAGCCGTGAGTAGCATCCACACTAACATTCCGGTGGGAGAACCAATATACACTCTAATTCCAACCTTAACAAATTTAATTACCAAGATAAGGAAAAAATAAAATGTAATGATAATCGACTCAACTTTAGAAAAAAATGTGGAAGTTAAACTACTACATCCCAAAATCCAAAATCCAAAATCCATCGTACAAAGGACACGAAAGAAACCCAGTCTAAGAATAATCCTCTAATACTAGGGAAAAAAAACGTTGTCCGACATAAATACAGGTATGAATAAGAAGATTTGTGGCAGAAGAAATATAAGTAGATCACCCTCAAATACGTCAGCTACTGGCACTAAATGAGGGGCCTAGAAGATGTCTCTGCAACACAGTCTGCACTCACAAAAACAAATAAAAGTGCAGGAGTACATCAGTACAAACACTATGTACTGGTAAATATCATAGGTCGGCTCAATTTAGGTATTAATTAAATTAGCTAAAGCAATTACATAGGTATATCAACAAATAACATATAATTGCAATCACCGAAGTCTAGATATATCAATGTCAACAACTTGGACGTATAAGTTGTCTAACAGATAAATGAATTATTTCAACTTTACAATTGTAAAGTAGTTACAACACTAGGATATAATAAATTAATACTAATCTCAAAGTTGTATCATGTCAGAACTCATCACTTCTTAGTCATTCATATACGCATGCTAATGCGTCTTATTTTGCCCAAAAGTCATGATCTGCAAGGGAAAACCTAGGATCCATGTAACATACCAGTGTGGTACCTGCTCCACAATATAACTGCTTGTCCGTAAGCTTACATCGAACTCGAGCCACTCAAATCACAGGATATTATATATGTATAGGACTTTGGAATGATGTTATTCCTCAGGCTTAGATCGACTCTACTACATAAGTTAATTCCTAATTAAGCTCACATCAGACTCGAGTTACTCAATAACATAATACAGTATATTTTCAATCCTTTTTCAACATATTTAAGTATGTTCTCATATTTATTTATGTCTTATGATATCCTCAATTTCATAAGTCACTCAAGACCGTTTTAGTAGTTATAAGCTTATTTATGCAAGAAATAATAAGCCAAAAATTAGTCAACCATAATTTATATTCGAAGATCAACCAACAAACTTATTAATTCAATCACATACAAGAGACTATATTAAGTTTAGCTCCACATAAACCATAACTTACCTAACCGATGAACTGAAGTCAAGCAAGCTAATTCACTAGAGCTTTTTCTTTCTTCAGTGTCATAGAATGTTACCAATCTATCAAGTATGGATTATTTACAAGTAAGAAATTCCAAATTTATAATCAAGTTTCTACCTTAATTTCAAATAATAGGTCAAACTTCATGTTTTCTAAATTTCAAGTCTATGACTAAGTCTCAATCTTCTTCTATTTTCATAAATCAAACAATATTCATAGGAATATCTAATGTATAGTTACATATACCAGTATGTCAAAACTTGAATCATAGTGTAATGACCCTCAGGGTCATTTTCGTATTTTCTTGATTCATCAATATTTAGATTGTTCTTGTAGCTACTCCAAGTCATTTGTTACTTGCTAGGACTGATATTTTGGTTTTCTGATAGTTTTATGTCTTGTATCCTTTATATTTAAATCTTTCTCAGTTCTTACTTAACTTATATGATCCCAAATCTCCTTTTGGTCAATTTCGTTGAGTCTGGAATATTGATTATATAAAGATTTCATATACAAAATATTGAAATCAGACTAGATGAAAGCCTCAATTTTACAAATTGAGACTGGTTGGGAAACATATCAGTCGCGAGGGCTGAGGGTCGCGATCCCGAAGGCCAACCACATAAATCGTTGTGATTGTAGGGAGGGGGTGGCCACGATCGCGACACCACCTATCCTGGCAATATTAGATAATTTTCCTTCTTCAATTCCAACAAAAATTTCCTCATTTCTCTATAATTTTTCTTCCATGTAAGAATAAATTAGTACCAATTAAGGGCTCTAATCATATTGTAATTCGTAGAAAATCGTTATGATAATTCTAGGATCAATTATACCGGGTAATTTATTGGTTTCTATTTAGTTATAAAGTTTTCTATATTATACAAACTCTCTGGGTTTGTTTTTCATTTTCTACAGTTAGTTTGAATCCTATTTTATACCATGTGATCTATAAGTTGTGCTTTATGTACCATATGATCTATAAGTTGTGCTCTATTTGTTGGTATGAATATTTTATTTTTTTGAGTTATTAGGGTTTACAGACCTATTTTTAGTTTGGATTTCAAACCCGTTATTTATATAAAAGTATGGATATTTTTTTACTCCTCTCGACTCATAAATTACATTTTCTCTAAATTCGTGCAATGCCGAGGTCATTTATTATTCTCAGCTTCTTCCAGTGTGACTTTTAAGGTTTTCACAGGTGCTAGGTAGTTTATGCTCTACTTTCTTCAAACTGAGTATTAGTGTAGTATATGTTTGGTAAAGTGCTAGGTGGGGGATGGGATTACTAGTTGGAGCCCACTATGTTTATTCTTCCGGCCTATGGCCTGCTTAGCTGGATTGTAGCTTAGTTACTTACCTTGGGGATATGTTGCCGACTCTAAAACATAGTATCAATGGGGAGGAGTATAAAATTTTGTACGTGTTATTTATATGATGAGTCTGGAACATAGACTAGTCGGGAGAGGATTATACTAGTGGCTAGATCATAGTAGCTATCCCCTGGTTTAGGCTAGTGGATTTACAGTCGACCTACCTGTTCTGTGTTCTACCTGAGGTGTTGCGTATGATTAGTATATATGCGGTCACTTGGCTTTAGATAGCCGGATACATCTTTGTTGGATAGTTAGCAACCCCGTGTGCTGATATTATATCATAGTCCGGTGCAAGCCTGGAGTGAATTATACTAGACTGAGTTATGATGGATCCAAGGTTTCCCTATATGGTATGTACTTAGCCCTTAACTTGCTCCATATGGATAGTTGTGGCATCTTTGGTGCGATTACTCGTGGCTAAGAACCTAGGTTGGCTAAGAGAGGGTGTACTTTCAGACTAGGGCTTGGTAGTCATCCTATGGATTCCATTTAGCAGTCATAGACCAGTTTAGCCTATAGATTGATTCTGCATTGTGAGCATGTATTAATATTTTTAAAAGGTAACTTGACTTTTACAAAGTAATAACCGAAAACCGATTTCTTATACAGTATATGTATCCACGATTGCGGTAACACTATGAGCTATTTTCTCGCACTATCCTGAATTTTTTCTCACTAGCACTCGGATTTCTAGTAATGCCTACATGGCGGTAGTTGGATTTTTACTGCTATACTGATTTTCCTATTTAAATGAATTTGAATTTTCCACTAAGATATAATATATGGGTTGAACTCGAGTTCTAGCAATTTTCCCTGATGACGATGCCACTAGTTGGCTTTTTACGATGATTTTATACGTGGAATTAGATCCTTATACTGACCCTCTAACCACGGGTGGCTATGCCTTAGATATTTCTGCTAGGTAAGTTGCAACCCGGAGAGGTGTATACCAGAGTAGGAAAGAGGAGTAAGTATACGGGAAAGGTTCCTTAGGTCATCTCCTAACAGATTATTGAAACAGGGAGGGTATGTACATGTACTATTTACTTTTTAGCAACCATTTTCATTGCATCCCTATGCGTTTGGTTGCACTCCTCGGGGCGTACGGGGGGAGTCCCATTGGGTTACTTATGTGATGATGTATTGAATGCTAGCTAGACTTTGTGGCTACTCTTATGTGTTGTTGATTACATTCCTTGTCTTAGTTACTATTACGTTCAGTGGTTACATTTTCTGTGTTCCTCTTTCTCTTAATGGTCCGACTTTGTGCTAGTTACATTGAAGCTCCAGGTACATGTTGGGTTTGTTCATGATTTGTTTGTGGCCAGGTTCAATGTGTTATACCCTGATAGTTGATGTTCCTTCATGCTTGTTAGCTGATGTTGTACATACTGATAGTTGATCCTTCACTGCACATATTAGCTATTACTGCAGTCACCCCTTTTATGTTGTTCATTATGTATGATTTTTCTATTTTCTTATGATCGCTCTTTGTGATGCAGGTTCTAGCAGAGTCACCATAGCAGATGCAACGAGCTAGTTTGGTATTGTTAAGGAGATACGGGTGAGCAGTTGGCGTTCATGCTGACCGTTTTTCTTTTATTTTCAGAGTGTCCCAATTGGATTCTAAATAGATGTTTCATAGCTTTTGCTCCATTGCGGGATATATTAGTTGTATTGTTATGTGTATAGATGCTCTAAAGCCACGATGTTACGTCTTGGGAGTTATTTCATGTCATGTCTCTCTGTTTTTCTTTTCTTCTTCTTCTCCTCTTTTTTCTTTTCTTTTTTTTTCTTTTTGACACTTGATACTGGCCCTTCACTATTTGTTCTGGGCCAGGGATAAGCTTTTCTATTGGTAGGATATAGGCATCATCACAACTCGATTTTTTGATCGTGACACATAATATGATAAGTATAAGAAAATTATTAAATTCAAAATTAAACTAAGCTAACAGTTGATGGAACCCACAAAACATACAATACCTTAGTTTTATATCTATAACCTATTTCCCATATATCATCTCTCTATGATTGCTAATCATTACACTATCATTGACTACATTATTATCTGATAAAGAAAATTAACTCTTAATAGTTGAAATCTGGGTGTATTTTTTTCTAGTGGAAAAACATTAGAAATTTATCAAGAATTTAACTGTGTTCTCCCATCAGTGCGGCATACCATTACTTTGAGCCGGTGAGTTGCTTCTAGCCTAACTAGAAGACTAACAATTATTACTAAAAAGGGAAAATAACCAAAGATTAAAACCAATAACTATGACTAAAGAAAGAAGATAATGTAAAGATCTTAATTTAATGAAAGGCAGCCTCCAAGTTTTAATAGAGATAACACCCCCAAATCTTGCTTCCTAGGTTTGTACAAAAACAAAAGAATACGTTGTAGTATATCAAACTTCCATTCAACTCCTCCACCCCCAACAATTTAATATGTAGAACAGAGTTGAAGATTCGGAAGGCTGTTACATGAAGCAGCAGGTTTTAATTTGCTTTCAATGCTCCTCCGTATTTGTTCTTTCTTATAGGAAGAAAGTATAACTCATATTATAATTTAACCTAACTACTGGATAATGAGGCAATAGTGGGCATGATCCACTTCTAATTTAATAAAATTATATTTTCATTAACCTCTAACTAAATTAATTCTATGAATCTGCCCATAAATTATAAAACCATAGTTAAACGAATAGTCTAAATTACCAATTTAGAGTCTAGGGAAGAGCCTTTTAAGAAATAACTATCTTAGTGTTCAAAACAATCTAATGGATCGTTACACCAGATTTCTCAGGTCATGAGGGCACCTACAATCCTTTTGTTGGAGAACCAACTGACAAGCACGTAAAGTAAGAGTAATCAACTAGGCGGAAGATAAAACATAAGTAAAGGACAAGGATAAGCAGAAGTCTAAGTCAATCAAATAATAAACTCAAAACCTGATATTTAGTACAAGAGCCACTAACTAGGAGTACAGATCTGAAGTAGACAATACATCTCTGTATCGAAATACCATAATAGAAGAAAACACAAAGAAAGGTAAAAGATAAGATCTGAATGTTAGAAGTCATCATCTACCTCAGCAAAAGAATATCAGCACGAATCAGGAATTGGTGTGGATCACTCGCACTCGGGTTTGCAACAAAAAGATGTAGAAGTGTAGTGTGAGTACCAAAACAATGGTATCCAGTAAGCATCATTGGATGACTAGGCTCATGTAAGAAATAAAGACAGTAAATAAAAAGATGAGGCAAATAAGTCACGAAAGTCAAACAAGTAGAGAAAATAGAGAACTAGCTAACAGGATAAGGACAGTAAACATCCTAAATAACTAGCTACGATGAGGGAGGTTCAGGAAAATAAAGGAAAGACGTACATGAATTCATCCTCAGCTAATGAGAAATACAAATAAATAATAAAAATGGTGGTATACAGGTAACCTCAAATATCGAAAGAAGGAATGATAGCTAACTACAATAAGTATAACAATAAAGTAGGCATGAAGGAGATCCAACAAATATAAATCCAGCCCATAACAATAAATCGGAATAGTAGTAAGTAAGAGAGAATCCCCACAGCATCGCATATTACCTAGAGATACAAACAAGCGAATACAGATCCTCTGGCATCCCATACAACTGGAGAGTACAAACATAAAACAACACTCAAGGATACAATACGCATAATGATATGATACATGTTAAATATAAATGTGTATGCTCCTCCTTCAGTATCCATAGGTATGGCAGGCAGGACTCATGAAAGGACTTCTTCATATATAACCCTCATCCGGCCGTATATCAGCCCAGATCAACAAGGAGTATGGTGGAAATCACCACATACTATCTCAACACTCAACTAAATCTAAACCATTTTCTCATGACATCAATGCATAATCAGTGCTCGGGCATTAACAATTCGAAATCACTGTAATCTCAATATCACTACTCAGGCATCACTGAGACTAGAACAAATATAAATCATCATTGTCTAGTGCTTGGGAATCACCGACTATAGTAATATTTTAAAACAGTAATTACATCTTCATTTTCTCATTTATCATCGAAAACTGGTAAAACATCCCTAAGTCCATGCAAGATTTCAAAAATCAGTGATATCGGGCTCTTATACATAAAACGGTAGAAAATAATGTAAAAAATCAGTTTCATGATGATGATATGCTCAATCACAATATATCACAATTAGTCCTACCAGACCTGCACAGGCACGGATATTACAACATCCATCTAGTCGATGTCTAGGACCAAAAGAAATTCCTAATAATCTCAGCATCACAAATCCTATCAAGACTACATAGGGTCACATGATAAATATAATCATGAATGAAACACCAATACATAATCAAGAAGTAGACTAAAAAAGAGAACAGGGTCATGGGTACCAATATAGAAATCCCAATCCAAGAATGACTAATTACTATAATTATTTTCCATATAATCCAAGTCTAAGATCAGTAAGTCATAGCTACATGTCATCCGAAGATAACTCACAAACACTGAGTAGAATAGGCCCAAACAACACCAATTGCTTCAAAAATGCACCAAACGATCTCGAAGAATTCCGAAACTAGAAAAATAATGATCTACACGTTAATATGAGACAAAAAGTATCCATAAAGTTATTATTACAGCCGAGGTCAAAATATGGGTCAAAACAGATATACGAACCACGAAACCTAAACTTCAAACAAAAGGCACAAAAATATTCCCACATTGTAGGAAACTCTTACCAAAATTTCGGAGTTAAGACAAGCAAGAAATAAGTTAGAATCAATGGATAAAGTGAAGAACCAACTTTGAGAATTTAGTATAATGAAATTTGAAGAAATTTAAGTGTAAACTTACCCATAATCGAGAATAATTGAAGAAAAATTATTTCCCACATCACCCACTGTCACATGCAAGACCCAAAAATTTTAACGAAGGTTTTAGAGTGCTTGAAGGTGAAAAAATAAAGAACAAATGTTGAATAAACGAAATTTCATGGTATTTATACATCGTTGCATGTGTCGGGCACATTGCAACCGTGAATAGTTGGAAAGATGAGGGACACGATCACGTAAGGGACGCACGATCGCGAATAATAGTTAAAATCTTCACCGCGATCGGGGGAAAAGGCTATGTGATTGTGTTAAAGAATAGCACCTGCACCAGCAACTGCTGAAACCAACAAATTAGCCAAGAAATTAAACTTTGAAATACAGCTCGAAATTCGTTCAAAACCCGATTAACACAAATTAAAATGCTACTTGCATAAAAATGGCATTCCGGACTCATCGGCCTAGATATGTAACACAAAATGTTATCTAGATATGTATCTTAATTTTTTTTAACACAAAATTAACACTTACTAGATATGGCATTCCGGACTCGTCGACCTAGATATGTAAAACAAAATTTTTTATCTAGATATTTAACACTTAACACAAAATGTATCTTAATTTTTTTAAAATATCAAAGGTTACTGCAAAATAAGAGCAATTAGTTTCATTAATTGTAAATATATTTAATTAATTAATCATAAAACTATTCCTACTAACTTAATTTATGCATCACTTTTGAGTTTTTGTTGTTCAAATTATGTGAATGATATTTTTAAAAATATTTTATAATTACATTGTCATAAGATAAATTACAGCTTGTATAGTATTTTTATATAATTTTTATTTAATAGTTAAATTATTATAAAGTTAATGTAATAAATAATAAAGAGGAAAAATAAAAAGATTTATTTTGTCTCAATTTATATGGAACTCATAAATTTTTGAAAGTAAATCAACATTTTTATGTCTTTTAAACATTTAAAGTTTTAAATAATTATAATTTATGTTATTATTTTTTAAAAATAAAATAAAATAATTAAGATAGAAAATGACAATTAAAATTAAAATGAACTGACAAAGAAGGCACGTCGACCTTGTGCCTGCTTCATCAGTAACTCCCTCTTATATATACGTAATGAATACACACAAAAAAAAATATATAACCTCTCTTTCCTCTCTGTAAAGTCATTGAATTACTTCTTTTATTTTCTTTGCAATTCTTTAATTTTACTACAATTTTTAAATTGTTTTCCTATAAAATTATCTAACTATAACTAAGAATTTTTGTTGACATGCCACGTCATATTAATTTTTTATTTTGCATTTCATGTAGAATAAGATCTACACAAGTTTGAATTAAGAAGATATTAAATTTAGCCGTTTAAATTTATGTATATGTCAGTTTAAGTCCCAAATTATTTTTTAAATAAAATTTTATTATCCTGAGGAGGATAATTTTAGGTGCAGTTACTAATTAATTTGAGGGTAGTAAAGGAAACTTAGCTATCTAGTGTTATGTAAGTTAATCAAAGACGCTAATTAAAAAAAATATTGATGACCCACTCGTAACTTTGATAGGCTATGAAATGAATTCATATTTTGAATTACTATTTGATAGGATATGAAATGAATTCAAATTTTGAATTACTATAAATAAGTTACTTATTTTTATGTATATTATATGTGATTTAAGTACTCATATCAATTAATTATCTATTTTAAAAAGTATATAATTATTTCATTTGTAATGATATAAAAGTTCACTTTAAAAATTAACACGAACATTTATTTTTGTATGTTCAAATTATTTAGTTACTACACCAAAAAATCATCTTCATTAAGATTATAATATTTTTTTTTGAAATGATATAGCACTAAAATTGACATATACATAAAGCAAATGACTAAATTAACATTTTTTAATCCAAAATTGATCTATGTTTTGTTATACATGATATGAGAAATAAGAAATTAATATGACATGACATGCCAATTAAGATTTTTTTTAGTTATAGTTGGATGACTTTATAGGAAAAGAATGTCACGACCTAAAAATCTAGTTGTGTTGGCGTCTACATTCCACCTTTAGACAAGCCTAGCCATGTCCCAAAGCAAGTAGCGACGGCCAGTTTCAAGTACCAAAAGAAAGAGAAGTAGAAGAAGAGAAGAAGAAGAGAAGAAGAGGGAACAGAAATACAAACCGAAAGTAAATTCCCAGAACCTGGTATCATGGTTGTCGAGCATCTATATACAGAATAGTACAAAATACAACTCGCAACGGGGCAAAACTACAAAAAAAACAGCTATCTAAAAATCCAACTAGCATAACTCTAATCCCTTGGTTTAGGTTGGTGGCGTTAGAGCTGATCTAGCTAGGCTGATTTTTCCATGTTCTATCTAAGGTGTTGCATGTGATTACTAGGTGTGTGGTCACTTAGCTATAGATAGTCGGATACGACTTTGATGGATAGTTATCAGCACTGTGTGATAATATTACACTTTAGCCCGATGCAAGCCTAGGAATGATTTGTATTGGACTTAGCTATGATAGCACCATGTTTCCCCTATATGGGTATGTACTTAGCCCTTCCCGGGTGCCCTATGGGTAGTTTTGGCATCTTTGGTGCGATTACTTGTGGCTAAGGACTATAGTTGATCTGAGAGAGGGTGTACCTTTTAGCTAGGGCTTGGCATCCATCCTATGAACTCCAATTAGAAGTGGTAGACCAGTTTAGCCTATATATTGATTGTGTGTTACAAGCATGCATTAATGTTCTTAAAAGGTAACTTGATTTTGACAGAGTAATAACTCAAACTTGGTTTCTTATATATTTATATCTTACACGACTCCGCTCATGAGAAGTATGAAGCTCTTTTCGCATACCATTGATCATATTTTCTCACTATTATTGTGATTTCTGGATGTTTCCTGCATGGCGATAGTTGGGTTTTATTGAGTTTTGGATTTTTCCTACATTGTTGGACTTGAGATTTCTACTGAGATATGATATACGGGATGAGCTCGAGATTTGAGATTGTTTCCCTGATCACTATGCACTAGTTGGCTTATTACGAGGATTTTGTATATGGAATTAGATCGCTCAGAGGTTCCTCTGACCATGGATGGCTATACTTGAGATAATGTTTCTGGATTTGAGATGCATCCTAGAAGAAGGGTATTATGGGGTAGGAGGAGTAAGTATACAGGGAAACTTCAGTGATTTCTCTCTTGGAAGAGTCTTCATATTGGGGAGGATGAGTTTGGGAACTATTTACTTTTTAGTACCCCTTTACATTGCATCCATATGTGCTTGGTCGCACTCCTCGGGGCTTACGGTGGAAATCTCGTTGGGTTACTTATGTGCTGATATGTTAGTTGCTAGCTAGGATTTATGTCTACTCTTCCTTGTTTTTTATTACTTTTCTTGCCTAAGTTACTATTACGTTCAGTGGTTATATTGTCTGTGTTCCCCTTTCTCTTATTGGTCCTTCCTTGCGCTGGTTACATTAGAGCTCTAAGTACATGTCGCATTTGGTCATGATTTGTTGTGGCTCAGATCCTGCGGTTTATACCTTAATAGTTGATGTTCCTTCATACTTGTTAGCTGATAATGAACACATTGATAGCTGATTCTTTACTATACATATTATCTATTTCTGCTGTCACCCCTTTTCTTTTGTTCAATATGTACGATTGCCCTATTTTCTTATGATCACTCTTTACCTTGCTTATGCTTACTTTTTCTCGATCGGCCTATGATGCCTACAGATACCCATTTTTTTGTACTTATAATACACTTTTGCACTTTTTGTGATGCAGATCATAGTACGAGTCAGCAGCGCGAATGCAATCGTGTGAGATAGTTGGGTTGTTCCAGGAGATTTCGGTGAGCAGTTGGCGTTCTTGCTGACTGATTTTCCTTCTGTTATAAATACTAAGCTCTAGCCGCTGGTATAGTCTCTCTCAACCAGTCTACATTTTAGAGTCGGCGTGTAAATAACACGCATCAAATGTTATACTCCTCCCCCAATCATACTATGTTCCAGAATCGGCATCGAGCACGCGAGTAGGGTAACATAAACCCAGGTTAAGTAACTAAGTCACAAGCCAGATAAGTCGGCCATAGGCCAAAAGAATACCATAGCGGGGCTCCAACTAGTAATCTCAGCCCCGAAATAGAACTTTACCATATGTATACCATACTAATACCCAGTCTGAAAAAAGTAAACTGTAGCCTACCTGGCATCGATAAAAACTTTAAAAGTCGCGCTAGAAGAAGATGAAATCACGAACGAGCTAGGCACTGCACGAATCTAGAAAAACATAATCCATGAATTGAAAGAAGTAAAACAAGATCCAATATCTATATAAATAGCAGGGTCGAAATCCTAACTAAAAATGGGTCTGAAAACCCTAATAGCTTGAAAAATAAAATATTTATACCAACACATAGAGCACATCTCACTACATCATATAGTACAAAACAGGGCTCAAACTAATAATAGAAAACGAAGAAACAAGCTCCAAAAGCTTATATAATATAAAAAACTTTATAACTAAGAGAAACCAAGAAATTACCCAAAACAGATGATCGTAGAACCACCGAGATATGATTCCACTGATTAGAAATACAAAATGGTCTCTTAAACACATTGATTAGGCTTTGAAATTTGAAAGAAAATGGGATAATTTGGGGAAATTTCATTAAGATGTGAGAGAAAAGGCTTTATAAAGAATGTCAGGTGGTGCCACGATCGCGCTGAGAGCAGTTATCTGGTACAAAGCGACCAAGTTGCCTTAGTGTGATCGCGCTAAAGGTGGAAACCTGTACTTGGCAGCGCAATCGTGCCGAGCATTGGTACTTGAATTCAAAAAATGATCCAAAATAGGTACGAAATGAAAATAGAGTCCAATTCTGTCAATCCATATATGAAAACACATATAATCAATATTTTGGACTCAACGGGACCAACAAAAAATTAATCCAAGATCGTATAAGCTGAGTAGGCCTGAAGTGATAATAAATGAAAAATATAAACTATAAAATTACTAGGGAATCAACCTACCAATCACAACAAGTAATAAATAACTTGGGGCAGTTACGAGGACACTCTAAATACTGAAAAATTGTGAAAACACAAAAATAACCCTCGAGGGTTATTATAATATCCCCCACTAAATGAACTTTCGCCCATGAAAGTTAAAGAAAGAAAAGAGTAATTGGAGAGTCAAACAAGTAAGGGTACTGGGATCGCATGTCCCTCTCCGTTTCTTAGGTAGCCTTTTCGATTGAGCAGCGAGTCCAAAAAACTTTGACAACTGGAATATCTTTAGACCTAAGTCGTCTCATTTTTTTGTCAAAATGGCCTCAGGATTCTTAACATAAGTTAATAGATCGTCTAGCTGAAATGACTCAGAATGAAGTACATAGAGGGATCTGGCAAACATCAGCGGAGTACAAAAACGTAAAGCACCAAATGAACAACTGCCAACTATGGAGGTAGGGATAATCTGTAACAACCTTGCCAACCTATTCTATAATCTCATATGTCCCGATAAGTCTGGGGCTAAGCTTACCCCCTAGGCCAAATCTTATGATGCCCTTCATGGGTAAAACTCATAAAAATACCATGTCTCATATCCTAAACTCAAGAGGTCGAAGCATAAGATCCACATAACTCTTCTATCTACTTTGTGATGTTCCGTTGTTTGCCCTGAATAATTCAAATTCTCTCTCTGGCATCCCTAATCAAATCATAAGTCTAAGATAAAATCTCAACACTACTAGACCAACCAATCGGCGATCTACGTCACCTATCATATTGTAATGACCCTCATGGTTATTTATGATAAATACGTAACATCTTGCATCTTAGAGCATTTCATCAGTTTCTAAAAATCAATTATGACTTGCTGGGACCGATAGTTCGGATCCCTGGCAACTCGGTTGAGAAATATCTCAAATTCCCTATTTTAGAACCTAAAGTTAAGAATTCGTTGACCAAAGTCAACTTTCCTTCAAGACGACCTTGGAATTTAATTCTGACAGTTCCATTAGCTCCGGAATGC
>JBDJHY010934364.1:0-14668 GCA_039654485.1 Withania somnifera
AAATTACCCTTAATTAAGCCCATTTAAAACAAGCCCAGCCGCTGCTATTTAAGTTGGATCATGATAAGGATCACGACATGATCCCTATCGTGATCAGTACATTTTGGCTGGAAATTCTTCTTTTCTTCTTGACTCACCTTTTCTTCACTTGTTTTCTTCCATATGCTTATAATTTCCTTAAAAAGATGCTAATCACATTGGTTAGTAATCTTTCCACATATCCACTATGAAAACATCATATTTTATACAATTATTCTCAAAACAAAGTCAATTAATACGAGTTATGCCGCTTTCCAGTAGGTAAATCTTCCTATGATCAAGTAGTTCAAAGGGAAACACCTAATTTTCCTATGCAGGAGTCAATTGATGAACACTAAATGTTGAGTTTAAACAAGTTTTATTCATGTAGGGGATTGTTGGATATTTAGTGAATGTAAATAACAAATTAATTGGTTGTCAAGCTAAGGGAATGTTCTCTCCCACATTGGTAGTTTATAAGGAAGGGTCACACTTTATATATGAAAGTCCTCCTTGTGGGTTTGTAAACTATTAGCAAGCCTATGCCCCATGGTAGAACCTTGCCATGCGGGTGGGGGTGCAAATACAAGGCTGTACAGAAGCTAAATTAGCTTGATTGGCATGTACGCACGGCTTGCAGACATGAATGCTGGACCAAAACATAGGACCTGATCAACCCCATGTTTTGCTACTGGTCTAAAAAGAATCTTCAGAATCCAAGGCCCTGACGGATCCTTTTTTTTTGTTTTTGGATTCAATAAATGGCATGCCAAGAATCATAAGTAAATTCAGTGAATCTAGTTCAAGAGTTTCTTGAATTAACTGATACATGAATTCTAACTAACTTATGCACATTAATATGGTAGAATCTAAATAGTTTCCAATCAAGTCCAAAGGTCACATTCAATTATAAATACACATTTTTCTTCATCAAACACAACACAAGAACTTTTTGAAAACTCTCTTTCGGTTATCTTCCAATTAAGTGTTCGTCAAATTCCTCTTCGGTTTATTAGTAAAGCTATTTAATTGCAAAATAAGCTTCACGTTTTCATTGTATCCTGGGAGACAGACGCTCTTGAAAAACCTCTAACACTAGCCGTGAGGGAGTGAATCTGCTTTATCGAAATTGTGTTCAACACAAGCCTCAAAATTTCCTATTTCTATTGCCTTATTCTATGCCAAGTTTGTCCTTGAAGAACTATTCTGCTTATTTCTTCTAACAATCTAATAACAGATTACCTTCATTGTCATAATGGCTACTAATCCAGTCAACATTGATGTTACTAATGATGTTAATGACTCAAATATTATACCTATTGCAACTATTTTGGCTTCGGTTCTCCTCTCTATCCCTGTAAGTCACATGGAGAAACCCGAAAGGTTCAACGGTGTGAACTTCAAAAGATGCCAAAAAAGTATGATGTTACCATGCTGAATCTGTGCAAGTACTTGCTCGAAGTAGCTCCCAAGATACCTAAGGATTGGCGGATCCCCAATCATTGCTAGAAGTTCAAGCCTGGATTCATTCTGAATATATATGCAGAAATAACATGTTGAATAGTTTGCATGATCCTTTATATAATTTTAATGTGCTTATAAAACTTCTAAAGAAACTGATGGGTTGTTTATACTAATGTAATGATTGATATTAATAAAAATATTTTTTCTGCTTACTTTCTTAAGTCTTCAAACTTATGGCATGGTACATTAGGTCATGTTAATTATGAATCTTTGCATCGACTAATTAATTTATACCATACACCAACATTCCAAATTGATTCAAAACATAAGTGTGAAATTTGCATCGAAGAAAAATTAGCAAGGTCATCTTTTAACAAAATTGAATGAAGCACCGAGCCGCTTAAATTAATTCATAGTGATGTTCATGATTTGAAACAAATTCAAACATGAGGAGGTAATAAATATTTTATTACATTCATTGATGATAGTTAGAAATATTTCTATGTCTACTTGTTCAACATGAAAGATGAAGCTTTGGAGAAATTTATTCTCTATATGACCAAGGTTGAAAACCAACTCGGCAAGAGAATAAGAAGATTGAGAATTGATAAGGGTGGTGACTATGAGGCACCTACTGAAGAATTCTATGCACAACATAGAATTGTTCATGAATTGACTGCTCTTTATTCACCTCAGTCTAATGGAGTAGCTGAATGAAAAAAATATACATTAAAAGAAATGATGAATGTGATGTTGATAAGTTCAAGTCTACCTTCAAACATGGTGAAGATATTTAGAAATTATCTTATAAATATGGTACCCCAAATGAAAAATGAAAAACTCCATATGAACTATGGAAGGATAAAAAACCATCCTATAAACATTTGTGAGTGTGGGAGTGTCTTATGAAGGTAGCACTACCAACATCTAAGACAATAAAGATATGTCCTAAAACAGTGGATTGTATCTTTATAGGCTATGCACACAATAGAACTGCATACCAATTTCTTTTGCCTGATTCAAAGATCTTAGATATTCACAAGAATACAATTATGGAATTAGGGAATGCATTATTTTTTGAACATGTGTTTCCTAAAAAGTGTGCAACTGAATCTAGACCGAGAAATAAATTAGTGATTTTGAGGTGTTTCAAGGGTTTGAACCAAGGCATAGAAAAAGCTATAGAATGGAAAAATAATTTGCTCTATGATTTTGTTACGTAATTAATGGGAAAAGAGCCACAAACCTATGTTAAGGCAGTGAGTTCTTCTGAAGGACCTTCATGGAAAGAAGCCATAACGAGTGAAGTGGATTCTATTTTGCAGAATCACACTTGGGAGTTTGTAGATCTCCTAGCTGGCTATAAACTATTAGGATCAAAGTGAATTTCTAAAAGGAAAGTGAAACCCGATTGTTCCATTGAAAAGTACAAAGCCAGACTTGTGATCAAAGGATATAAGCAAAAGGAAGGCTTAGATTATTTTGATACAGTCTCTCGTGATGAAAATAAATTCCATAAGATTTATATTGGCCAATGCTGCCTTAAGGAATTTGGAAGTACATCAAATATATGTAAAAAAATTTTCTTAAATAGTGATCTAGATGAAGAAAATCTATATGAAGCAACTTGAGGGGTTTGTGGCTCCATGTACCGAAAATAAATTCATTAAATTTGTAAAATCTTTGTATGGACTAAAACAAGCACCTAAAAAGTCGCATGAGAAGTTTGATCATACAATGATTACTAGTGGATTAAAAATTAATGAGTGTGACAAATGTACCTATGTCAAGGAGACAGGAGATGACTATGTCATGTTATGTCTATATGTGGATGACATACTCATTGTTGGTCTTAATGACCAATTGATCAAATCTACCAAGAACTTGTTAAATTCCAAATTGACATGAAATACATGGGATTGGATGATTTTATTTTAGGAGTTAAAATCATAAAAATAGCAAATAGTCTAATATTAAGTCAAACTCATTATGTAGACAAAATTCATGATAAATTTAACAAGGATGATTCTAAAGTTTCTAGAACGCCATTAGATAACAATCTTTATTTGTCCAAGAATCATGAAGAAGGTGTCTCCCAAGTGTAGTATTCAAGGATAATTAGAAGTGTAATGTACCTATGAGTTGTACTAGACCAGATATTGCTTATTCAATAAGACTATTGAGTAGATATAAGTAATCTAAGTGTTGAACACTGGACTGCATTGGTTAGAGTATTACGATACTTGCGTTATACTCATAACAATGGATTGAATTATACCAAGCACCCAGCTATATTAGAAGGCTACACAGATGCAAACTGGATATCTAATATGAATGACTCGAAATGCAAAAGTAGATATGTGTTACACTAGCTAGTGGAGCAGTATGTTGGAAATCCTCAAAACAAACTTTTGATTACTCGATCCACAATGGAATCTGAGTTCATTACATAATATGGAGAAGAGGCTGAATGTCTGCATTATTTCTTTAAGGATATTCCTAAGTGGTTGAAACCTTTGGCTCCTATATATATACATTGTGATGGCCAATCAACAACTGGAAGAGCACAGAGTGGCATGTATAATGGTAAGTCTAGACATATTACTCATAGACACAATACCATTAGATAATTACTCTCAAATGTTATTATCTCGATTGACTATGTAAAGTTAAAGGATAATATTGCGGATCCGCTAACAAAAGGGTTAAATAAGGAGGTAGTTGAGAAAATGATTAAAGGAAGTGGTGTAAATCCTGTGGAAAATAAGGTCTTATAAAGGAAAACACAACCTAGTTGACTGGAGATCCATAGATCGAGGTTCAATGGGACAACATACTTGTAAGAATTTGGTAGTTCACTGTGAGGTAACCTTGATTCATTCCTGTTATGAAACATTGATTATACGATTAAGGTTAGTAAGTTATTTCATTAATGACTCTTAAGGAAGTAAATGTGTATTACTTCAGACTTACGAAGTCACCTATGTGAGAAAGAAGTGGGGACGCTTCAAAGGAGAACTGGTCAGGCTTAATTCTTTAGAAACTCTTACAGAACCACGACGTGTTCATGGACAAAAATCATAACTGAATTTGGAAATGATTCCTGTGTAATATGTGTGGGTTCTTTACACTAGACAGTGGGACAGTTCAAGTACATCGCATCTACTGGACTACTAGTAAGGCAAGCATACTTTACAAGGGAGTAGATCAAAGGGAAACACCTAAGCTTCCTATGCAAGGGTCAGTTGATGAACACTAAATTTTGAGTGAAAACAATCTTCATTCATGTGGGGAGTTCTTGGATATTTAGTGAATGTGAATATGAATGACCAATTGATTGAAATCCAGCTAAGGGAGTGTTCTCTCCCACATTGATTGTTTATAATAAAGGGTGACACTTTATATATGAAAGTGCTCCTTGTGGGTTTGTAAACTAATTTCAAACATATTCCCTATGAAAGAACCTCGTGTATGTGCACGTAGGTGGGGGTGCAAATCCAAGGCTATGCGAAACCTAAATTTTCTTGATCCGTGTGTAGGCACAACCTACGAACATGAATGCTAGACCAAAACATGGGACTTGATCAACCCCATATATTTCATTTGGTTTAAAAAGAATCTTCAGAATCCAAGGTCCTGATGAATCTTTTTTTTTTGTTTTTGGATTCAAAGAATGGGATGCCAAGAGTCATGAAGGAATTCAGTGAATCTAGTTCAAGAGTTTCTTTAATTAACTAGATATATGAATTCTGACTAATTTATGCACATTAATTTGGTAGAATCTAAAGAGTATCTAGTCAATCCCAAATATCACATTCAACTATAAATACCAGTTTTCTTTATCAAACACAACACAAGTACTTTCTAAAAACTCTCTCTTTTGATTACCTTCCAATTTCTAATTGTTTATCAAAATCCTCTCTAGTTCACTAGTGAAGCTATTTAACTGCAAAACAAGCTTCAGGTTTCCATTGTATATAGGTGACAGAAGCCCTTAAAAAACCTCTAGCACTATCTGTGAGGGAGCAAATTTTTTTTAAGGAAATAGTGTTCAACACAAGCCTAGAAATTTCCTATTGCCATTCCCTTGTTCTGTGACAAGGTTTTCTTTGCAGAATTATATGCTTATTTCTTCCAACATTTTGAACCTCTTTGAATTGGTTTGGTTACTTTACTGTCCTTGTAAGAAACCCTCATATAACTTTTGTAATCTATTTGTTTTATCACTAATTATGCACCTAGTATGTGGTTCGTTCAGGTGTTCATATCCAAATAATAGGTCTTTATTTCCTCTATCAGCAACATTGTCACCAAGATGAGAGATATTATGACTTTTGGGTTGGCCCCAACCTTATTTTTTGTGCATTGATCTAATT
This sequence comes from Withania somnifera, assembly GCA_039654485.1. Taxonomy (NCBI): domain Eukaryota; kingdom Viridiplantae; phylum Streptophyta; class Magnoliopsida; order Solanales; family Solanaceae; genus Withania; species Withania somnifera. Next base: position 5,859 of record JBDJHY010934364.1, read on the forward strand.
TATTATTTATTTCTAAAACATGTTCTATTGTCTATAATGCTCATTTGTTTGCTCTGAAGTGTTGGAGGTCATATGGTCTATGGTGCTCTGAACCTCTCCCATGTTTTGATCTTGTATTTTTGTATGTTCTATTATGGTTTCTTCATTTTTAATGGTCCCTAATAGAATTTCTTTGAACTATCTAGATTTGTTGTGCTTTCATCACACTTGACTCTACTTCACTGAAACTCAATTTATTGCTTCTCTACAGCGTATTCACTTTAGACAAGTCGAGGTTCCCAATAGGTTAATTTTTCTCATCAAGGAGTCGAGTCCGAATTAACGTCTCCTTGATTTATCATACTCTGCCTACATCTTTGTTGAATTGGTAGTCATTGATCTTTTTTGTGTTAGTTTGGTGGCCATTATTTTTGTAATGACCCACTCGGTCATTTTCTTGCCTTTTTCCTTTTCCTATACTTAGAGTCGTTTGGTAGTTTCCTCAAGTGATTTATGACTTGCTGGGATTGGTAGCTTAGTGCCCTGATGACTCATTTTTCCCATTATCTCAATTTCCCTATTTTGAAGTTTTGGTTTTGAAATAGTGGAACTCAAGAGTGAAATAGTAGTAAACATGCTTGGAATCAAATTTTGACAATTTTTTTAGCTTTAAAATATATAATTTGGTCTAGTTATACCTTAAGTGTATGTCGTGGACTTTTTTTTTTAGTTTGGTTGCGTTGTAGAGCTTTTGGCCCAAGCTATTAGGTTGTTTTGTAGAGAACTCGATTCAGCCAAATTCCCTTCTTGGTCCTGGCCTATGCAACAACATGGAAAAGGACCAAGCTATATATATATATATATATGTGCCAATTATGTCCTTGAAACTTTCAGATCTCCTTCCCCAACTTCTTTTTTTATTTTTCTCTATCCTACCTACTATTAAGCCTCAAACCTCAAATTAAATTAAAGGGACGTCCATCCCCAAGCTCACCATTTCCTTCCCATTCATTGGTAAGTTTTCTCCTTTCTTTTCCATAGAAATGGTAGTTGTTTACCATTGTTGAGGGCTTGGCTAAGTGTATTTGCCATTCCTGATTTAGACTTGTTTAAGTGTAGTTGCTTTATCTGCAATTTCCTGCTAGTTATGGATCAATGCATGAGTCCCAGCATACAGATGTTCTATAGATGTCTTATAGATGTTTTATGGTTCAATTCCTGAGTCCCAGCATGTAGATGTTTTATAGATGTTTTTTGGTTCAATTCATGAGTTCAAGAATCTTTTCCCAACTTGTTTATTAAAGTTTCACCCTTTTCCCCAGATTGGCATATAGATGTCTTATCCTTATTTCTCAATTGGATTATGTACAATTCTTGAATTCTAGCTAGTTAATGCTTCATGTTGTGTTTCCCCACCCCAAATACATTCTGGGTTTTTAGATTTAGGGGCTCATGATGCTCGTTTTAGACCCGCAGAGTTTTCCCCTGGGTTGCTGCAGATCACTAAACACCCTGACGCCCCGAGGTTGCCTTTATGAGGTCATCTTGGTGAGGTGGATTTGATGATGTCATCTTGGCAAGGTCACCTTGGCGAGGCCACCTTGGCGAAGTAACGTCAGTTCCCTAAGGTTGCCTTGATGAGGTCGTCTTGGCGAGGTCACCTTGGAGAAGTAACGTCGGCACCCTAAGGTTGCCGTGATGAGGACTTCTTGATGAGGTCATCTTAACAAGTTCATCTTGGAAAGGATGCTTACAAAAGTTGTGCCAGCACCCGAGGTTGCCTTGAAGAGATCTTCTTGGCGAGAAGGTCACCTCGGCGAGGTTCACATAGACTACTTATGCCCTTGTTCTTGCTTTAGGCTGTGAGGTTACCTCGACAAGGCCACCTCAACAGGGATAACCCATCAGCCTCTACCCTCAAGTTAGGGCTTCACCCATTCACCTCAATTTATTGTCCTTTCATTCTCAATCTCTCCTTAATTTTATTTTGGGACCATGAGTCAGCAAGCTGAGGGTCATATACCAATAGTTTAGTTGTATTTCCATGCTGAAGGCCCCAATGCCTGACCTCAGCTGCTAGTATGATATGTGTCTTCTTATTTATATTTTGATCTCAAACTTGTAACTTGCATAGTTTCAAAGGACATCGACCGATGTCCAGGTAGGCTAGGTTTATTTTGTGCATTGTTAGACTGAGTTAGTATTATTATGTTTGTGACATAGCTAGTAGTCTGGGCTGGGTTATTTAGGTTGATCCTTATTCTCTACTGTTCTCCATTATTGGATTTTGGGGGGGTCCGTTAGAAGGTATAGAGGGTGAAAGGTTGCACGCTCGGGACTTGGCCCACCGTTTAGAGGCCACTGACCCTGGAATTTATTTCATCTATTATGTGACAAGTGTGGTAAGATGATCTCTTAGCTGGTGGCCTTGGGATGATCCCAGACTCTGTTTATCTCTCGTTTTCACTGTTATTTATTTTGTTACTGCTTCTGTATTGATCCTCTGTATATCTACTATTTGGACTAATATTGGCACTAAAGGGCTTGGTCCTCATTTTTATATTGGCACTAAAGGGGTGGGCCCTCATTTTGATATTGGAACTAAAGGGTTAGGCCCTCATTTTGATATTGGTACTAAAGGGTTGGGCCCTCATTTTGATATTGGCGCTAAAGGGCTAGGCCCTTATTTTGATATTGGCGCTAAAATATTAGGGCCTTATTTTGATATTAGCACTAAAGGGCTAGGCCCTCGTTTTTATATTAGCACTAAAGGGTTGGGCCCTTGTTTTGTTACTAGCACTGACAGGGGGTGTGTGCCGTGGTGGATACTATCTACTTTACTTTCTTACGCCCCTGTGTATTTTCCTTAGTATGGTGTGTACTCATCAGGCTTAGGGGGGATTCATGGTGGGTTTTACTGTGTTGTTTGTGCCTACCGGTAGGATGGGGCACTAGGTAGGATATGTTGTGCTAGTTCTCCTTACCGGTGGTATGGGACGCCGGTAGGTTCTTGTGTGTTTTCTCTTATATCGCATTTAGTAGTATCCTTCTATTTGATCTTTATTCGTGGTTCTTACGTACATGGTATCATGGTTAGTGAGACTTGACTGCGCTGGAGCACAGGTATGTTTCCTTACTACGTTATGGATTTTGGATTTTGGGACTCTGTAGTGTATACCCATTATGTTTAGTTCCTATAGTTCTCTACTAGTACTTTCGATATCTTACTCTTCTTCCTCCTATGAGTTTTACTACTTCCTTAGTATTTCCTATACTATTATCAACCTGTTTTACTTCCTCGCTTTATCACTCACATTTTATTCTTAACCTAGTCGACCAATAATGTCTACTTGGTACCTTGTTTTATACTCATGCTACACTTCTGTACCTTTCTCGTGGTGTAGATAGAGGCAGGAGTTATCAGTGATATGGTGATCGTGCGGAGTAGATCCAGTTAACTACGGAGATTACGGTGAGATTTACCGTTCGAGCCGACCGTGGTTTCCTTCACTTCAGTTGTTTTCATTCGGTCCATAACAGGCCTTGTATTGTATTATCCTTTATGGGATATTTTGTATTTGTATCTTCTGTTTATCCTGTATAGTAGCTCTACCTGACACTCACACTATGTTTTAGGATTTGAATTTTGTATGACTTGTGGTTGGCTTCCATTATTATGTACTGTTTAATGTTTCCTTTACTGCATTGGTTATTTCGAGAGCTGTAGCCCATTACGCGCAGCTCCGAACTATAGGTTTAGGATTGTCTAAGGTAGGGTTGTAGATCCCATGATGGCTTGAGATTTTTGGTCATAACAGAGTGGTATTGAGCTTAGGTTCACTTGTTTCATTAGAATTGGAGCAAGTACCCAGTAGAGTATTGCGGATCAGTGCATAGACATCCATATTCGATCTTCGGGTGGCTATGGGGTACCTTAGGAAATATTGTTCTCCTTTGAATCCTGTCGTGCGTTGTTGTTCATATTCTTTTGAAACCTATATTGACCTCATTCCTTTACAGATGGTCAGTACTAGAGGATCTTTTGTAGAACGATACCCTCTCCTAGCGAGCCAGGAAGGGATAGGGGAGGATGCTCCGCTGCTTGCTATTGCTCTATCTACATCACCGCCACAGGCACCCTCCATGTCAGTGCCACAGCCTGATCAACCACCATCTGCTGTGCTCAGAGACTTATTATGGCAGGTGCTCCAGAGGTTAGATGGTACAGCGACAAACAGGCTGCAGTCATCTGCTCAAGGAGCGGCACAGGGTATACCGTCACCCCTAGTTATGCCTTTTCAGACTACTACTCCTGCCCCTGCACCAGCATCAGCTTCTTCTATTCCCATATTTGAGGTGCAGAAGATGTTAGACCATTTCCTCTAGGTTAGCCCCGCTAGATTTTCAGGAGAACAGGGTCAGGACCCCCATGAATTTGTTACTATCTTTGAGGAGCACCTTCAGATATTGGAGCTCCTAGATTCTCACAAGGTAGACTTCACCTTATATCTACTTGAGGGTTCCTTCAGTCAATGGTGGCGGACTTTTTAGGATTGTAGACCATGACGGTCAGCTCCGTTCACTTGAGGATAGTTTAGATAGGCAGTCCTTTCCAGTGTGTACCTCATAGTGTCCGTGAGGAGTTGCAAGCATAGTTTGAGGGTCTGAGATAGGGTTCAATAACAGTCCTGGAGTACGAGGCCTAGTTTATTGAGTTATTTAGACATGTTAGAGATCTTAGATTTTCTGAGAAGGAGAGGATTAGCCGCTTTTCTCCCGAACTGAGGCTCAATTTGCATTGTCATGTTGAGCTACTTTTTGTGCTACAAAAGTCATTTTTTTATGTTTCTGACCATGCTCGTTGTATGGAGAACCTGACTTGCCAAGCCCAAGGGGGTAGCGAGAAAAGGCAGCACCATCAGGGTGAGTTTTTAGGGTCCAGGTCAGAGGATCGATGTTTTGGTTGGAGATTTCTACTGGGTACTGATAGAGAGCGATTTCCTGTACCCCTGAGCTTAGCTACCCCATGGGTGCATCCCTAGTGGTGGATCGATTATATAGGTCGTGTTTGGTGGCCATTCAGGGTCAACACGTGCAATGATTTGATTGAGCTAGCTATGTTAGAATTTGATGTGATTATGGGTATAGACTGGTTGTCCTCCTATTGTGTGGTCCTGGATTGTTCTGCCAAGATCGTGACCTTATCCATGCCTGGGTATCCCAGTGGTGTGGCATGGCCCTACTAGCCATTCGTCGATTCAGGTTATTTCTTATTATTGATCCCGTAGACTTGTCACTCAGGGTTGTTGTGTTTACTTGGCCCATGTTTGAGATATTAGTGCTGAGTCCCTGTCCCCTAAGACCATGCTGGTTGTTAATAAGTTTGTAGATGTGTTCCTGACTGACTTTTCTGGCCTTTCACCCTAGCAGGATATAGATTTTGGTATCGAGGTTGAGCTGGGCACCAAGCCCATTTCCATCCCTCCCTATTGTATGGCCCCAGTTGAGCTTCATAAGTTGAGTGTTTAGCTATAGGACTTTCTTGACGGGGGCTTTATATGTCCTAGTGTTTCTTCATGGGGTTCTTCGGTGTTGTTTGTTAAGAAGAAGGATGGGTCCCTACGGATGTGTATTGAATATAAAATGTTGAACAAGGTGACTATTAAATATAAGTATCCTCTGCGGCGCATTGATGATTTGTTTGATCAGCTTTAGGGAGCCACGGTGTTCTCAAATATTGATCTAATATCTAGCTACCACTAGTTGAGGGTTCGGGCTGAGGATATCTCAAAGACTGCTTTTCAGATGAGAAAGGGCCTTTATGAGTTTTTGGTGATGTCATTTAGGCTTATTAATTCCCCTGTAGCTTTTATAGATTTATGACTCAGTTTTTTTGGCCTTATCTAGATTCGTGTGTGATTGTCTTCATTGATGATATACTAGTCTACTCGTAGAGTCAAGCTAAGCATGAGGGCTACATGAGTATTGTGGTGCAGATTTTGAGGACTGAGAAACTCTATGCTAAGTTCTAAAAGTGTGAGTTGTTTCTAGATTCCATCTCATTTCTAGGTCATGTGGTATTGGGTGTTAGCGTTAGTGTTGATCCGTCTAAGGTTTGTGATTGGCCTCGGCCCACATCTGTCACTGAGATCTATAGCTTCCTAGGGTTATCTAGGTAATATCATTGCTTTATTCAGGGTTTCTCCTCCATTGCATCCCCCTGACTAGACTGATATGGAAGGATATGCCCTTCCAGTGGTCAGCTGTATGTGAGGCCAGCTTCCTGAGGCTGAAGAAGTTGCTAACCACCACTCCAACTCTTATTCTACCTATTGAGGGCAAGTCATTTACTGTGTATTGTGATGCTTTGAGAGTTGGTGTGGGTTGTGTTCTGATGTAGCATGGTCATGTCACAGCATACGCATCGAGGCAGCTGAAGGATCACGAGCGCAACTACCCAACCTATGATATAGAGTTAGCGGTGGTAGTTTTGCGCTTAAGATATGGAGGCATTATCTATATGGGGTATGAGGTATTCATGGATCACCACAGCTTGCAGTATATTATAAGTCAGTAGGAGCTTAACTTGAGGCAGCAGAGGTGGGTTGAGCTCCTAAAGGACTATGAGTTGATTATTCTTTACCATCCGGGAAAGGCTAATGTAGTTACCGATGCCTTGAGCCGGAAGGTGGAGAGAATGGGTAGCCTAGCTGTAGTACCTATTCATGAGAGACTGCTAGCTTGGGATGTGTAGTTCTTGGCCAGCATGATGGTGAGGTTGGACCTTTCAGTGCCAGAGCAAGTTATTGCCTGAATTGAATCCAAGTCGTCCCTAATTGACCAGATTTAGCAGTGCCAGTATGAGGACCCACATCTAGTTCAGTTGAGGGAGAGGGTCTTATCAGGTGATTTTAATTGGACCAGCATAGATACAGATGGTGTATTATGGGTTCACAACCGTCTTTATGTTTCAAGGGTTGGTGACCTAATTTTGACTCTGTTGCATGAGGCCTGCAGCTTCATGTACTCTATCTATCTGGGTGTTTCAAGGATGTATCACGACTTGAGGCAGCTTTACTGGTGGTAAGGTATGAGGAGGTCTATTGTGTCCTTCATGTCTCGGTGTTTGAACTGTCAGCAGGTAATGTTTGAATACCAGAGGTCAGGTGGTGAGATGCAGAACTCCCTATCCCAGGTGGAAATAAGAGAGGATTACTATGGACTTCATTACAGGCCTTCCCCGTACTTCTAGAGGGTTTGATTTCATATGGGTCATCATGGATCGGTTGACCAAGTCAGCTCACTTCCAATCGACTCGTTCGACTTGGGGTGCAGAGAGGTTAGTTGAGTTATATGTTTGTGACATAGTCATACTACATGGGGTACCGATATCTATCATATCCGATCGGGGCACATAGTTTACCTCATTATTTTGGATGGCATTTCAGTGAGAGTTGGGTACAGAGGTAGATTTGAGTATAGCTTTTCATCCATAGACCGATGGGTAGTCCGAGAGGACCATACATATACTTTAGGATATGTTACGTGCCTGTGTGTTTGATTTTGGAGGTAGATGGGACAGGTATTTGGCCTTAGCAAGGTTTTCCCTTCGTGCTTGCTGCCTTCTATTCTCTCAGTCTGATACTAGGTTCTCTTGAGGTCTATTGGGGCTTGTATAATAACAGCTACCATTGAAGTATCCAGATGGCCCCATTTAAGGCCTTGTATGGCAAGCATTGTAGATCGTCCACTGGTTTGTTTAGTGGCAGCGAGGTTCGACTTCAGAGTTCTGATTAGCTCCAGGATACTACAGATCAAGTCAGACTTATTCATGATAGACTACAGGTAGTGTAGAGTAGGCAGAAGTCCTACACGGATCATAGGCTTCGGCCCCTTGAGTTTGGTGTTGGAGACTTGGTCTTTCTTAGAGTCTTTCCCATGAAAGGAATTATGAGGTTTGGTAGGTCAGGCAAGCTTAGGACTTAGTTCATTAGGTCGTATGAGATTTTGTAGAGAATTGGAGAGGTTGCCAACAGACTTTCCTTTCCACCTAAGTTAGCTTCTGTCCATCAAGTTTTCCATGTATCAATGCTCTGCTGCTATGTACCAGACCCATCTATGTCCTTCGTTAGGATGATGTACATGTTGATGATACCCTGAACTAGATTAAGGAGCCTAAGGCTATTATAAATAGAAATGTGAGGCAGATCAGGTCCAGGAAGATTTTGGTAGTGAGGGATCGTTGGGCACATCGACCAGTTAAGGAAGCTACCTAGGAGACAGAGCGAGATATGCGGGCCCTGTATCCACACATGTTCGAGCCTACATGTATTATTTCCTTCCTTGACTTTCGAGGACAAAATTCCTTTTAGTGGTGGATGTTGTAATAAACCGTTCGGTCATTTCCTTACCTTTTTCCTTTTCCTGTACTTAGAGTTGTTTGGTAGTTTCCTCAAGTCATTTATGACTTGTTGAGACTGTTTGCTTGTTATCCTGTTGAATCATTTTTTCCATTATCTCAGCTTCCTTATTTTGAAATTTTGGTATGAAACGGTGGAACTTGAGAGTAAAATAGTAGTAAACATGCTCAGAATCGAATTTCGACTGTTCTGTTAGATCCGGAATATTGACTTTGGTCTAGTTGAACCTTAAGTCTATCTCCTGTACTTTTGGTTTTGAGTTTGGTTATCTTGTAGAGCTTTTGGCCCAAGCTGTTGGGCTGTTTTATGGAAACTCAACCCAGCCTATTTCCCTTCTTGGGCCTAGCCCACGCGACAATATGGACAAGGACCTGGATATATATATATATATATATATATATATATATATAT
>JBDJHY010934583.1:0-14667 GCA_039654485.1 Withania somnifera
AATGAGCTTGGATGAAGAATCTGAGGGTTCTGAGTGCTAGGTCTTTTAAATGGATCCCATGGGAAATTCAAAAAAAACTTATGTGGAACATCATTGGTGCATCACAGCTAGAACGCACTGGAATCACTGCCCGACACGACTTTATCACATTAGAATGATGGAAGTAGCACGATGTCATTGTGATGGATAGAGGAGCGTGACATGGAGGAAACTTCTCGATCCAGGTACAACACAGCCTATGATTCATCATGACCAACATTTCTCTATAACACGTCTCGGGTTTTTCATAGCACCAAGAACCTCCTTTGATGCCCCATAGCCTGAAAATACTACAAAACATTAAAGATTCTAAGAAAAATAATAAAATAAATCCTAACTAATACAATACAAACCACGAGTTGCATCCCGATAGTGCCTAGTTTAACATCAAGGCACTATTCAACTCATTCTTATGAGTCCACCACATTGATGGCCATCTTCACGTGATCTTTATCAAGCCAATACTTCTTGACCCTTTTCCCATTGACCAAAAGGTTTATTCTATTGTTGTATCCTTTAATTCGAATGCTCCATGCTTGGTAATTCTTACCACTTCAAAAGGGCCACTCCACTTAGAACTCATCTTTCTGGGAAAATCGAAGGTGAGAATTAAATAATAAAACCTATTTTTCGACTCAAAAGTTCTTAAAAGCAAATTCTTGTCATTCCACCTCTTGGTTTTATCTTTATACAACTTGGCATTATCAGAAGAATGGAGTCTAAACTCCTTCATCTCATGAAATCGTAGCATCTGCTGCTCCCCTACTTTAGGATCAACGTTCAATCTACTAATTTCCCAATAAGAATTATGCTCCATCCCCACAGGAAAGTGGCATGACTTAACAAAAATTAAGCAATGTGGAGAAGCTCAAGTGGGAGTCTTTTATTTCATTCTACACCAAAAAATGCTTCATCCAACTTCATAGCCCACTACTTGCATTGTACATTCATGGTCTTTTGCAAGATTTTCTTGATCTCCCTATTAGATACCTCCACTTTGCCACTAGTCTGAGGGTGATATTAATTGGCCATCTTATGATTCACCCCATACTTAGTTAATAAATATTTGAACCAAGTATTCCTTAAATGTATGCCCCCATCACTAATAATAGCTTGTGGCGTCCTAAATCTTGTGAAGATGTACTTCATGAATTTTAACACTACCTTTGCATCATTGGTAGGTAGAGTTATAGCTTCTACCTACTTCGACCCATAATCGATCACCACAAGAACATACTTGTTCCTATAAGATTGAGGGAAGGGTCTTATAAAGTCGATGCCTCAGACATAAAAAATCTCTATCTCTAAAATATTGCTCAGTGGCATCTCATGAAGTCTTGAAACTGAACTCATACACTAACATTGGTCACATCTCCATACATTTTCAACAACATCTCTGAGTAAAGTAGGCAAAAAGAGGTTGACTGTAAAACTTTATGAGCAATACTATTACCTTCATGATGACCCCCATAAGGAAAATCATGGTATCTATTCAATACGTCATTCACCTCGCACTCTGGTACATATCTCTGTATGATTCTATTGGTCCTTGATTAAGAAAATAAGGCTCATCCCATAGGTAGAAATGGGACTCATAGATTATCATCTTCTTCTATTCTTTAGAATCCTCAGGCTAGGTAGACTCCACTCACCAATAAGTTAACAATGTCAGCATAGCATGGTAACTCTAAATTATCGAGTGCCATAAATTACTCATCTAGAAAGTCATGCCTGATTTACACCTGATAATCTATATGTGAATGATTTTCCAACGTTGAAAGATGGCCCGTAACCTTATTTTGGAGCCTTTTCGTTCATAGATCTCCAGATCAAATTCTTATAGCAATATGATCCAGTGAATAAGCATCAACTTTGAATATTTCTTATCAAAAAAGTACCAGATAGTAATGTTTTCTGTGTATACGATCACCTTGGTACCATCAGATAAGACTAAAACCTACCAAAGGCATATACCAATGCATCATCTCCTTCTCAATCACTTGTGTTGTTAACTTGAGCCACATCCATAGTTTTACTTGTATAATAAATGGAGTGGGAAGATATTTTCCTTTGCTTCCCCAATAAATCTCCCACAGAAGTATCACTTGCATCACACATGATCTTGAATGGGAGCTCCCAATCCTAAAAAATAAGAATATGTGCCTTAGTCAGCTTTGTTCAAATCCTAAAATGCTTCAATGGACTCTTTTCCAAAATCTAATTTGATATCTTTCTCAAATAGCTTACATATTGGCCTTGTGATCTTAGTGAAGTTCTTAATGAAACGTCTATAGAATTATGCATTTCCCAAGAAACTACGCACCCCTTTTATAGTGACCGAGGGTGGTAGCTAGGAAATCACTTCTCTTTTAATTAATTACCTCCAAGAAATTCTTTGAAACCTTATGTCCAAGGGCAATACCATTCCTATCCAAGAAGTGGTACTTCTCCCTGTTCAGTACTAGATAAGTCTCCTTGCACCTTTCTAGCACCCTGTCTAAGTTATGTAGATAAAGTTTGAAAGAGTTACCAAAAATAGAAATATCATCAATAAATACCTCAAAAAACTACTCCACCATGTTGCTAAATATCTCCATCATGAAGCACTGGAAGGTGGCCGGAGCATTGCATAGCCTGAAGGGCATATGCTAGGAAGCATATGTCCCAAAAGGCATATAAATATAGTCTTCTCCTGATCTTATGGAGCTATGGAAATATTGTTATATCTTGAGTACCCATCAAGGAAGCAAAAGTACTCTTGGTCTATGAGCTTTTCCAACATCTAGTCAATGAATGTAATGGGGTAGCTATCCTTGCGAGTAGCCTCATTAAACTTATAATAATCCGCACATATACACCAGCCTGTAATTGTGATTGTGACTGTGACTGTGCAAGTTGGGATGAGCTCATTCTTTTCATTATTCACAACTATCATCACTCCCATTTTGGGATGCCTTGGACCAGACTAACCCACTTTCCATTAGAGATAGGAAACACAATGTCCCTGTCCAACCACTTTATAACTTTATTTTAAACTACCTCTTTCATTGTTGATTTAATCTTATCTACTTCTAAACTCTCAACTTATGATCATCCTCAATTAAGATTTTATGCATGCAAAATGAGGTATTACTAACCTGAATGTCTGATATCCCCCAGCCTATAGATCTCTTTCTTTTGCGCAGCACTACTAGTGCTTTCTCTACTTGTGCTTCGGAAAATTCGTTATCAAGTATAACCAATAATACGTCTTGATCTCTCAAAATGCATATTTTAGATGAGTAGGGTGTGACTTTAAATCTTTCTTTAGAGCCTCTTTAATAGATGGTTTGGGGGTGGCCCAAGTGGTCTATGTAGAGGCTCATACTCTTTCTAGATGACAAAAACACTTGCAAGATCCAAAATCTGAATCATCTCATAAACCTCGGCATCACCATGAAATTCTTGACCCATAATAGTTCTTTCTAGTGGGTCCCTTGCTAATGTAAATGGAGATTCAAATTCCACATTAATCACATTAATTATAAACAACTCTTTATAAATACCTAGAAATTTCAAAGCTTTATAAACATGAAACACTTCAAATATGTCATGAGCCCTTATAGTCAATTACCCAAAAGTTATATATTTTGGTGAACGTCTAGTAGAAAGGAATGGGCACCCTCAAATAAATGGGACTTTTGAGTATCAATCAAAATCAAGAATTATGAACTCCACCAAAAAACTTAGAGACCTCACTTGCACTAGAACATCCTCCACTATACCATCAGGTCTTGCTAAAGAACGATTTGCTTGATGCAATACAACTATGGTATGTCTCGATTTATCCATATACATCTTCTTGAAATAAGAGGTGGCATCTGATTAATGATTGCGCCCAAGCATAACCCCACGAGCATTCAAGGTTTGACAAATTGGGATTTTAATTGTAAGCTACTAAGATCTTTCAACTTTGTCAGCAACTTATTTTAAATGCAAGAAGTGCACTCTTGTGTAAGAGTTACCATTGTAAGCTGCTAAGATCTTAGCATACTTTCATATTCCTTGCAAAAATCAACAAAAGGAAGGTTAACGTGTATCTTTTTGAGTAGGCCTATAAACTTTTGATATTCTTCTTCTTGCTTCTACTTTTTCAGCCTCTGTAAAAATAGTGGTGAAGGTCTGGCACTGGAATCTTTTACCCCACACTTAGAATCTTTCTCGGTTTCCTTGCTAACCCTTTCTAGATCAACCTTTGCTTCTCCACTTGGTTGATTCACCTTTTGAGGAACTAACTCATGCAAGCCGCTCCTAGTAGACACTGCGTTCACTTGTCTAGGATAATGGCCTATATCACTGGGGAGACCCTCCTGAGGTGTACCATTTGTCTCTCCAACTATTGTAAGGAAAGAGGCTGATTTTTAAAGTCTACCTCAATCTTGCCCTTCCAAAATCTTTTTCAATATCTCCTCAGAGCTATTGTCGACCTGAGCATACTGTTAGTTTCCCTAACTCTGCTGATTAAACTTTTTCCCTTGCCCTTAGTTTCTGAATTGGCCCCGATTCTAACCCTGCTACACATTTTTATTACCATCCCAAGAAAAATTGGGATGATTAATCTAAATGGAGTTATAAGTGTTTCCATAGTATTTCTGTTTAGCTCTTCTTTATATATTTCCCATGAAATCGATAGAATTTGGGTTCGGTGTACATAATTGGAATTATGGTCACCGCAACCACATGTACCGCACCGGGTTGAAACTTTAGTTTGCAATGCATTTACCACAACCTGATGTTGTTCAAATTCAATAGAGAACATATTCTTCAGTGTAGAGATTTATGCTGACAAGGTGGTGACCGCATCTAGATCTATAACTCCAACAGTCATCTTCTTTGTCGCATCTCTTTCTGGTTCACTATTTGAGCCTGGGTTTTCAGTTGCAATATAATTCAGGAGAGCATACATATCATTGTAGTTTTTTTAGTTCTTTCCCACTTGCTGTTGAGTCTATAAAAATCTTAGAATGCAGCTCCAAATCCTCTATAAAAGTATGCAACAAGACTTTATTAGATTGATGGTGGTGAGGAAAACTTCAGAGAAGTGACTCAAATATCTCTCATACCTGATATAGATTTTTTCATTCCTTTAAGAAAAAACTGAGGATCTCACTCCTCAACTTAGCTGTCTTTCCAGATACATAAGCTTCACTGATCTCTAGGAAATTCTGAATAGGTTACTATGGATCCTCATATGAAAGATCTATAAATCGCTTGCTTGTATGCAAAATCTTTACCATATTTTGATCAAGCTTAAATCTATCTCCTGGGTTATTTTTTCATATGGAGGAGGTGACATTAGTGGCGTTTGGGATTTCTAATTCATGGGTTGTTCAATAAACCATCTCTTCAGGTACAATTAATTCATATTAATCCAATTGAATTTCCAAAATAGGGTAAAGAAGAGATGCTAGTCTTCTATACTGATGAAAGAATCATTCAGGCTCTTGTAGAGGTTTTACAAGTTTTCTATTCCATGTTATTTTATCAATCTATGAGTACTTGAAAGATCAACTGCTAAGATCAAGTCATCAGCAATTGCACAAAGAAAATATTTAACTAAAATTAGATACTTTCTAATAACTAAGTCCTTGGCAACGAAGCCAAAAAAACTAGTTGTGGACTAACTCCACATGTAAGTGAACATGATCTAACAAGTAATATAGTGGCTCTTTTGAGATCTATATCAAACCAATAGGGACTTAGATGTTTAGTTCAATATTCAATTTTTACGAGTACTACGATGCATCAATTATAAGGTAACCTAGTAAAGATGTTGAATAGAGTTTGTTTTACTTAAACTAACAACAATAAATTAATTACAACAAAAAGTAATTAAGATTCATCAGTGATGGAAGATATTCCAGGGTTACGATTAAAAATAATCATGCATAATATTGACAATTCTATCTCTCTAATTATTGATTCTGAGTTTAACTTATGAATTAGGGACTCTCGTCCTATAACTATCTACCTAAAATAACCTCACAACTACATCGCTGAGAAGGGATGTGACAACTTAGTTTGGGTGCATTATCGCTATCTTACAGCAACGAATCAAGAAACGGAAACTAGGTATGTTTCTATCCTAGACACAGATCACTCTAAACTATCCATCCCTAGAGTAGCGTAAGTATGAACATCATTCCTATGTATCTCATAGTACCCTGAATCTTTCTTCTCGGTCCACATTCAAGATTATAACTTTATCTTAATGGTGGCTAGTCAAATACTAAAGCAAAAACATAGGATCAATTAAGATGAAAAATAGTGTTATGTATTCAAAATCAATATTAATAATCATGTATCTAGTCATAACCCTAGAAGAAGGGTGCTTAGCCAATCACACTAGAATTCATTCTCACAAATATAATTGATATAAAAAATAACCAAAAAGAGACGTAGAGTTTGAACCCTAGTTGCACCTTGGTGTTTACACGCTTCTTCCTTCAAAGCTACTGAATAATCCTCTATTTTTCCAAATTATTCTATTTATATCAATTCATAAATGACCCATAGAACTCTCTTGGATGTAATTGAATAAAAGACCAAATTTCAATTGTATTTCTCTTACTCTGGTGAGAAGCTGTAGCACCAAAAGTAGGGGACTATCTTGCATTTATAGCCTTGGTTTGGATTATTCTTCATGCCCTTATAGCACTATAAAAGGTTGTGCAATGCCCTTTTTTCTGAACTTTATTTTCATCGTTTGCGATCCTTGTGTCATGCTTGAGTTCTTGCTTCATGTTCTTCACTTTTGCCTCTTCTTAGCACTTCAGTCCATAATTTCATCCATTAATTATCAAAAATTAAAATATTTAACCTGTATCCACATCTAATAATATTCATTAGTCTTTTGCCAACAATTATGTAAAATATAATAGAATATAAGGAAATAATTATCAAACACAAGCTTAATTCATGAGTAAAAAGGACACTTGAACAAATAAATACACCCAATATTAGCTATGCTTCCTGAAACTGAGTCATTGGAGGCCTAACCACCTTAACTAGAGCTGCTGGTACTGTCCCACAAGATCATCAATCACTAGTAAGTCTCTGCTCTGGGGTCTCTACCCCAGATCTGGTCTGTGAACCCTATGACATACCACTCTGTACTATGCTCTCCAATATCCCTAAGACCTTGAGAAAAGTTCATGTATTAACTAGGTTACCACATACTCAGGAGGGACCTTCCCCTCCTCCCTGTCAAACTCCGGCTTAGGGGAGGCAGCTCTGGCTTGTCCTTTAGTTAGGGTTTCTCCTCTAGGCCTACCATTGGCTCTAGCTTTGGCCCAGCCTCTACCTCGAGCAACGAAAGCCAGAATATTATGATAATCTCTATCAACGGTATTGATAGTCCTCATATGTCAAATAAAAACACGTATGGACTCAGCACACATGAATTAACCATGATAGGTAGAAGTGAAATAATGAAGAGATTTTCCTAGAGTTCTATATCCTCTCAAGGATAAGTAATAGAAGTCTCCTTACCGATTCTCTAGACTGTACTATAATTGGCTTTTGTACAATGCGACCTACAAACCTAGTACTCTGATAAAACCTTTTGATACCCAAAATCCGAGCGTGATGGAACCTACCTTCCCATCCCGTTAGGTCAGCCTAACTAACAAATAACGTAAAAGAAATCTAAAAAAATACATTCAGAAATTAATACACAAATATTTAAGTGAAAGTCATCTATTACACCTAAAACTAGGTTGCCATTGTACCATGCCACTAAATAAGATTTAATACAAATTTTGTTCTAAAGTCTCAAATGGTCTTTAAAGAACAGTAAAGACATTGAGATAATATAAATGAGACGCACGATATTATGAACTAATGACAAATACCTCTAAGTGTACAAGAGTGTACTTCTAAAAAGAGAGGAAGAACTCAAATATGATCCACTACAACACCTGCACTAAAAGTGCAGAAAAACCAAGGGTGAGTACAAAAATAATACTACTCGGAAGAATAATTTACTAATCTAAATATAAGAACTAGCGACTACTCCTGATATCTAACCACTCTCCAATACTACAACCTACAATAATTTATGTATACAGCTGCCCGGTGAACAATATAAGTCAACACAGGTAAGAAAAATGAAAATAAGGTACCCTTATCCATTAACCCAACAACTAAGTAATCTCAGTTCCAATCATCAATTTCAGGTAGTCAATTTGGACAGATAAGGTAAGACAATTCAAATTAAATATAAATACAATGTAATGCACAAGCATAAATGATTCATTCATTTTTTATCCACATACACCCACTGTCGAAGTACACCACAATCAAGTGTTCAATATTTATATATTATCTCAATCGTGTGCCTGCTGCCGAAGTCAGCCACATTCAAGTTTTCAATATTCTTATTATCTCATTTATGTGCCTGCTGTTGAGGTCCATCCCAGTCAGCTTTTCAATATTCTTATTAGCTCATTTATGTGCCTACTGCTGAAGTCTTTCACAATAAGGTTTTTAATATTCCATATATAATATCAATTTACAAGTAAGTTACACAACACAAAAATATCAATGATCAAGTTGCAAAATAAACAAGTTATGAACAATTGACCACAACATGAATATAAATAAAATCAAGTTATCACAGGAATAATCAAGTTGTAAACAAGTTACAATAATAACAATAATCAATATAATCAACTTATCACAAGCTATGAAATAGTATTGATTTATTTCCAATAACTCAAGCCTATTCATTGTATCGACTTCATGACTAACCCCTGAATTCATAAATATCAATCCCCAAAACAATAATATCATGCTCTTATAGGCAATCATTGTCAAGATATCATTTCTATCTTATTTTAGCCTCAACAGGCATCACAATTCTGATTATAAAGGCATTAACAAGTCATCAGGGGTAATGTCAACAACAAGCACACTATTAAGTCCTAATTTTCCACATCATGATTCCCTCTTTAATCAAATTAGTCAAATCAAAGCAACTTACATTTCAACTTAAGTATATGATTCAATAATGTTTTCAAGAAGTCACATTTTCATAAACTTGTTCATTTTAACCCAACATTCTCAAACCAAATCAAGGTATCCCAACCAATTCAAGGGACGATTCAAATTCATAAACCATAAAATTACACAATCAATTTTTCTTATATTGGACCAACAATACTTAATCTCCACAACCCCAACGTAGTCATCTTCCCCAACTAGACAAAACCTAGAAAGAAATCACTAATACTTTATAAAGAGACTAAGGAACCTTAACATTCCTTAGAAATGAATAAATATCTCAATATTGAGCCTTTCCCTTCCTTAGAGACTCCAAATGAGAATAATCTAGTTGAAAACACAATTAACTCAAGAAAACATGAAAATAAATAACTGTATTTCCATTAGTAAAACATTTACTTAAAATATACCCTTGGCCCACAAAGTTAAAATTGGTTTTTTATTACAAAAACACGACAACCATTACTAGAGAAATTTAAATATAAAGTTATAATAGGAACCCAACCTTTTCATGGTTCAAAATCAAGATTTTAGTATTTCTGAGTTCATACTTGAAACCTTAATTTTTGGATTTCCAAACCTTCAAATTTCATGTAATAATCGTGATAAAGTTTTTAGAAATTAATGAAAATGGGTTTAGAAATATTTCCCATTTGATATATTTTAATTCCTTGATTAAACTTTTCAAAAATAAGATCTTAGAGTTGGGTTTTGCATGATAAATAATGAAGCTTTTGTGAATTTTATGTTTTGATCTCAGGTGCACTGCCAGGTCCCCATCGCGAATGCAGTGCCTTAGGGATTTAACCCTCTGCAAACATGGTAACCCTAATGTGAATGTAGAGAAGACTAGCCTCAACCCTACACTAACACATCCCATCTCTAAAAATGCAGAGTAGGGACGGTGACAACAAAAAAGAAAATTACCAAGTGAAAGTGCTCTGAATGGACCCTTGTGATTTGTTTGGAATTCTGTGCTAATAAACCATAAATGTAACCATCAAAAAATTCGTATGATATCCCCTTAACCCAATACTTGATAAAGGTTCATTTTTAACTAAAAACACCAAAAACACCAAAATGCTCCTGAGGTTTATATAAAATAAAAGAGACCTCATTCTTTGCGAAAAATCACCTCCCAAATCCAAATAAATCATCGAATTTTTAGTCTGGGCACTCTAAGTCCAAATGTTGATCAAAGTCAACCATTCCTTTAAAATTTCAATTTTATCCCATCAAACCCCTCAAAATCACCACGAATAGGCTAAAATAAAAAATGAAGGCCCTTATATACCAAATTTAACATTCCAAAGTTGATGGAACTGCCGAATTTGTGTTCAAAGTCCCAAATAGTAAATGACCCCTAGAGTTATATATTTCTCAATTAAAACTTCAATGTTTGATACGATACATCTTGATGATAACATGTCTTATTCATAAATTTAGTTGGGAGAAATTAAGACATCTTATTCCATACAATGTCTTCAAGATGATAACGTATCTTATTCATACACTTCCATACTATTTTACCCTTTCTTATAGTTGATTTATAACATATCTTATTCATAAATTTAGTTGGTTCAAGAATCAGAGTGTTTGAATTAATGATATAAGGGATTTTGAATTTGGAAGGTACTAGAGTTTAAATGGTTGACTTTGGCCAACAGTTTGAGTTTTGGGGCCTAAATGGAATTCTATCCGTTTCATTAGCTTTAAAATATGGTTTTTGGTCTTGTTGGACCTTTGGTTTGCATTCTAAGGCATGCAATGTGATTTCATGCATTTATATGGTATAATTTGGATGTTTGAGATTAAATTTTAACCCTGATCAATATTCAGAGATATAGTACTTGGATTAAAAATCCATTAATTTCATTAGTTTTTAGAAGCATTTTTTTTTATCAAGGAGAAGGTTGAATTTATTTTTTGGAGATTTTTGGGGAATTTTTGTATTTTGATTGAAAGATTATTTTAGATAGATTAGTTTAGATTTAACCTTGGCAGTTATAGAATCAAAAAGACCTAAGATCTATAATTTGATGATTCTATTAAGTTTGAAAGGCTAAAATTAGTCTATTTGCACATATGAGTGGTGTTCACTGGATGCCAAATGAATTTCGAGGGTCTAGTTGGAAGAATTTGTCTAATGCCTTGTTGTTGTCACCTGTTCATTTTGTGCACTTAAGGGTTACCATTCGTGTTCGCGAGGTTTTAGATGCAATTGTAAAGGGTTAACATGCTCACTTTTTGCGTTCGTAATAAAATCAACCTATGTCCGAATGTGGTCTTATGCTTCTCAGTCACGATGAATCATTAGGATTCTCCTCTGGAATCATAAAGAAGACATCGTATGGAAGATATAATTTTCATTTTGGCTATTTTCTTCATGTTTCAAGATTAGGAGCTGATAAGTTTATTTTTGGGAGATTTCCAAGGTGTTTTTCAAAATATAACATTACGTAATATTTTAAATCTATATTTCATTAATTTCTAATATTTATTTCATGATTTCATCTTTAAATCTTGAATTTTTAATTTCGAGTTGAAATTTGGGAATATTTTGGTCAAAGATTTGAAATGATTGGAGGTTCTGAGAATTGATTTAACTCTCATTATGTTAAAATTTTAAATTTTGATTTTCTATCATGTCTATAAAAATAAATAATAGAGAATGAAACAATATGAAGCTTGGTAATTGGGTCATAATATTGAAATATTAAGACTTCGTTATTATTTATCTATTTGTTCTATTGATCGCGTTAGGAATTATACGATTTACTTTTATGATACTCGTACGTGGATTATCTTTGTGATGCCTATGTCAGGGATTATGTGATTTATCTTTGTGATGTCCATTTCACGACCTGTATAGATTATCTTTGTGATGCATGTGGGAGGAAGTGTTGATTTTTATTATTCATGTGAGTGGATTCATGAAATACTTATTATGATGATGATATGATATTTATAAGAAGATAAAATTGATATAAAACAGAACTTATCTATTATAAAAGCCTCTATGTACTGTAAATAGTTAAAATTAACAAATAATGGCTTGTCCTTGAAACTAGTGATTTACTTGATTAACTAGTTAATCTAGGTGTAATGTTGCTGAAAAAAAGATTTAAGTGCCTTATATACTCATTAAAGTGAATAAAATGTGGAAGTTTCAAGAGTTATTTTTCTATGGAAATATCTACATAATTATTTTTTCACTAAAATGAGATTGTGGGATATTTCTGGAAACATGTAACATTAATGGTTGGTAATATTGTCTAAAAATGGATAAATTGGAATAAAATGAGAAATATTGATAGACTTGGATGTTTTTTCATAGTTGGAGGCATCCGAAAATATGATTATGACATTGTATATATGATTTTTCAGTGGAACCTTGATGTTATTTTAAGAGTACACTTCATGACATATGTTTAGCAATTTGATTATATCCTTTGAGAGCCTACAGGTAGGATGCATAGTAGCTGAATCCCGTTGTACTTGATTATATCCTTGCAGGCCTACCGATATAGCTGGAGCTAGTGAGATACAATTCTTTATATATATATATATATACACTCTTCAATGAAAAATAGTTCATAGGATATATTAAGTTTCTACTAAGGTCTAGAGTCTATAAATTGACCATACAAGTTCCCCATGAGGTCCGCATGGATCCCATCTAGCCACCAATGAGAAACAATTGTTACATGTAGGAAAAACATGGATCATATTATGATTTACATTGCATTTGGTCCTGAATTGGCATTAAATCATATTTGTTGTTATTGGTACTACACATTGCTTGTCAGTGAAATGGATGTGTATTGCATTCATTAGAAATTGTACTTTTTATTGATGATACTAGCTTACATCTGATACATTTGTTTTCTCAGTGCTTACCTACTATTTGTAATTTTATTATTAGTTCATTTAATCCAATTAAATTTTATTTGGTTTAGATACATATCTATTATTTGATACATGAAGAAGGATACACTCAAATTTAATATATAGAGTTGATTTGACATGTTTTCCATAGCTTATCTGCATGTGATTGACTATTTTGAGTTACCTGATTTAATCAAAGTTTATCATTTTATTTGTATCATTATGTGCATCTATATGCAGGTTTGTAGTTTTGGGGGTTAGAGGTCCTCGGAATTGAGAAAATTAGGGATAACTGAGGATGTTGTTAAATACGTATGCATTCATACTCACCCTTGAAATTTTGAATATTTTTGTGCAGGTTCTTATCACGACCCGATTTCTTGAATCATGATGGCACCTACTATATCACCAGTAGGAGAACCAAACCCCGTAGTCTGTAGCCGAAGCGGAGGGCTACTACAATTAATGCGGAAGAATATAAAAAGGAATAGTAAAGATAATAACGAATTGTGGAATACACCCAAGATGCGATGTCAATGCCAAACGAACCTCTATATAAAGATTAACAAGGATGGAAAATATATAATATCCAAAGGTCTCCAAAATACAATGGAGATAATAGAAATATGAAGCTGAAGAGAAATAGGATCAAGCTGCATGCCAAGCTCACCCTGAAACTCTGATCTGAGGAGAAACGAACAATCAGCAAGCTGAATCACGATCGAGGACCTGTACTCGGATCTACACAAGTGCAAGTGTAGTATAAGTACAAGCCACTGAAGCAACCTATACTCAGTAGGCTTCGAGGCCCACTGAGCATATAACAATAATAAAAGCAGTAAATAAAAGAATACAAGAACAAAGGTTACAGAAGAAAATAGGACAATTAGGAAAAGTAGCACTCGAATATTAGCAAATTTCATATAGACAGATAATGCTAGCTAATCACATAACAGGATCGCAGGTATTAGAAAAGAACGTACCCGGCATCCTTGCAACAATATATGTGCAATATAACTCAATAGAATAATAGAAATCAAGGAAGATAAGGAATAGAACGTGGTCGGTAAACCGTAACCTCAAGTGAAAGAGAAATAGACGAATAAGAGATAGGTAACTGATCCCACATGACATGAACAATAAGCAATCAATCAGGATAACTAAATAATAATACTAATATGAAACATACAATTAAAACGCTGACAAGTTCCCCAGAAAGAAATACAGCGTACACTACAATAATCATGCTCACCGTAGGCCTTACATCTCAATTAGGGTACACTAAAGACAAACAAGTGCAGAAAGTAACACATGCATAGAGTAACCATCCTTCGTACGCATCTCCTCCTGTACATGTAGGCCCAGCAGGCAGAACCTATGGAAGGCTACCCTAAAGTTCCCGACGTATGTTATCCTCCCAAAATCCACATACCCACTCCTCTGCGTAGTGTATCAGCCCAGAGGCAGGTCTATGGGAGTGCATCACCACGTACAATCTAACATCATCATATCATCACATCCCAAATTACTGAGCCCTAAGGGTCTCAAAAATCTGGTATTCAGTGTCCATATCATATATTAATCATAATCAAGCACAACTCGACAACTACGGCTACAACTGGAATATCATCATATATCATATCAAGATTACGATCAAGGCATGTAATGCCGACAACAATCTGAAGTGACACATATAAC
>JBDJHY010934800.1:0-14667 GCA_039654485.1 Withania somnifera
TGAAAATTAGCTAAGTTTAAGCCTAAAAGTGGAGCTCAGATGGTATTTCGATGTTCAGAGTGTCGGATTGGAATTCTGATGCTTCTAACAGCTCTGGAATAATGAATTTAGGCTAGGTAAGGTGTTGGTTTAATTTTTGTGCTTATCGTTGCAATTCCTAGGTGTTGGCGGAGAAATGTGCCTTTAGGCCCTTTTGGTTTGAGGGTCATTTTGAATAAACAATCTCAGAATTCAGTTTTGTCTATTTTGTTGAGTTCGGAATGTCATTTCCATGCTGGTTGCATATTTGGTTTGTCAAATTTGGGCTTTATTTGATTCCCGAACCAGCTAGTGCAGAATCTAAATTGTTGCAGCAAAATCTGCATCTGGTGCATGCAGTTTCCTTCTTCGCGATCGTGGCCTTGCTCACGCTATTGCGATGCCCATTTTTCTCTCCTCTTCGCGATCGCGGTACTCTCCACGCGATCGTGATTCAATCCTGAAAAACCATCTTCGTGATCGCGGTAGCATCACGCGATCGCAATGCCTTATAATTTTCCTCAGCGCGATCTCGACCATAGGCCAAGCGATCGCGAAGGCTATTATGACTGGCTATTTTATTTAATTCCCAGCCGCAGCCACTTCTCTATTTTCACCTCCAAAATGTTATTTCTTCTTTATTCCAAGCTAGAATACTCCCCAAACTTGATCTAAGGTCCAAGGAATAGATTATCAACCTTTTTCATCGTGTATACACATAATTGGTACGTTTCTTCTTCCTTCTTCCTTAATTCCCTTCTTTTTCCTTGTTTTCCTTTACCCCTCCATTGTTGTCTATGAATTAGGGTTGAAGAAATCCTTCCATAACTCAATTTCTTTCATTTAATTCTTTGTTGTAAGTATGTATATTACTCCTATAATCATTATCTCATCCGAATTCTAGCTTGATTATTGTTTATATTGAATTTTTAAACCCTTTTGGTTTAATTCTATATGGGCTGATTTGAAGCTCTTTTCTTACTCGCCTTGTGCTCAATTTTGGAGCATGGGTACATGGCAATGTTGGGAAACCCATGGTAAATTTTGTTGGTGGTTTCGGCAAGCGGGTTCCATAAGCCCGTTTTAGGTCCGATTTTGGTCCCAGTCCGGAACTTTGTTTACATTAAGATGTTAGACTCTAGTTAACTTGTAGAATTCATTGGCGCAAGTTTCAGATCATTTGAAGCACGTTTGATATCAGTCGGAGCAAGAATTGTGAATTTACAAAGCTTCGTCGGACTATAGGTAGGCTCCTTGGGCTATTTCTGGGTTTATAGCTTTAATAATTGTACTGAATAGCATCCTTGGGTTGGGTAGCTAGGTTTTATAGTATCCAAGTACCGTTCGTTCGTCCATTCGATATTGATATTAATATATTGGCACCCGATTGATATGAGGCCCAAGGTTTAGTATTTGATTTTAGATATCTGTGCAGGGCATAGGATGTGGTTATATCATGATTATATATTTATGATGACATATTTATGTGTTTTAGATATGCTGTGCATTCATGGCACGAGAGGTCGAGCCTAAGGCTCCGATGAGAGTATATTGGGGATGGACAGGTATCACCGCTTGATTTTGAGCCGTGGAGGCTAAAGAAAGATATTAACAATAATGATGTTTTGCAATATGCTTAATGATAATATAAGTAATTATTTTTATTGTTTTAGTCTGGACATGGTATCGAGCACCTGGTGATACTATTTTTACCTATTTTAGTCCAGACTTCACCTCCTGGCACCAGGCCATATAAATACTTATATAATTGTTTTACTAATTGATGCAGGCACTTGAGTCCGACGCAGAATCGACAGTGAGTACAGCGCTGGAACTTGAGTCCGTCTCCATACGACAGTGAGTACATCTTTTGACACTTGTGGCACTACTGATTATGGTTACATAGTGATACCCCATTTGTTGGTGATTATGATCAGATATGATGATATACAGGCTTGTAGCCTTGGTTGTCGAGCTGTACTTGATGGTACGATTGATATTCGGTATGATATGCCAGACTGTTGAGACCCTTGGGGCTCTGTGATTTGGGATGTGAGGATATGATGACGATAGATTGGTATGTGGTGATGCACCCCCATGGACCTGCCTTTGGCCTTCCACACGCCGCGGAGGAGGGGGTATGTAGAGTATAGGAGGAAAACATATGCCGAAAACTTTAGGATAGCCTTCCATGGGTTCTGCATGCTGGGCCTACGGGTACCGGAGGAGATGCGTACACAGGATGGTTACTTCATGCATTGTGATACTTTCCGCACTTGTTTTTCTTTAGTGTACCCTGGCTAAGATATAAGGCCTACGGTGAGCGTGATTCTTGTAGTGTACACTGCATTTCTTTCTGGGGGACTTGTCAGCGTTTTAATTATGTATCTTATATTAATATTACTGTTTAGTTATCCTGGTTGGTTACTTGTTGTTCATGTTATGTGGGATCAGTTGCTTAACTCTTATTCATCTATTCATCTTTTCATTTGAGGTACCGGTATACCGACCATGTTCTATTCCTTATCTTCCTTGATTCCTATTATTTATTAAGTTATGATTCACATATTTTGTTGCGAGGATGTCGGGTGTATTGTTTTCCATTACCTGTGATCCTGTTATGTGATTAGCTAGCACTATTGTCTATGTGACATTTGTTAATACTTGAGATGCTAGTTTTCTTGATTTTCCTACTTGCTTCTGTGACTTTTATCCTTATATTCTATTATTTACTGCACTTATTTCTGTTATGCGCTCAGTGGGCCCTCGAAGCCTACTGAGTACAGATTGCCTTGGCGACTTGTACTCATACTACACTTGCCTTCTGCAGATTCGAGTGCAGGTTTGTGTCGTGATTCAGATCGTCGTTCGTTCGGATTCTTTGCAGATCAGAGTTTCAGGGTGAGCTTGGAGTCCAGCTCGATCTTGCTTCTCTTCGGATGTATATTTTATTTTGTTATCTCCATTGTATTTCGAAGACTTTTGGATTCTGTATTCCTTCAGTTTTGATTCTTAATTAGTGGTTCGCTTGACACTGAAACTGGGTTTTGGGTAGTTATTCTTTATTATCTAGTTCCGCAACTTTATTATTCCTTATGACTTGATATTCTTCCGCACTAAATGTAGTAATCCTACGCTTCGGACTACGGACTACGGGGTTTAGTTCTCCTACTGGTGGTATAGTGGGTGCTATCATGATCTGCGAAGTCGGATCGTGACAGATTAATACTTCAAGAAAATTATTATTATTTATTAAAAAAATCAAAACTGAACATTTAGAATAATTGAGAGTTAAATATATTTAATCATCAAATAAAACGACTAATAAATTTATCAATGATCTGGGGATAAAAAAAATTATAACTAACTTAGAAGATTGTCAATTTCATGTGATTAGACTAGAAACAAAAATACAACGCTCGAAGAATCTTTTAAAAAATACTTCAATAATTAATAATAGAAAATTACATTTATTTTACCGAGTAATAGAAAAGAAATCCATTTATTCTTTCAAGTTAATAAACGTTTTGAAAGAAAGTTTTAAATTCGATTTATATATCTTTAATTAAAAATTTTAAAATTAAATTTTGAGTATGTAATTGTTTTTATAAGAAGTGATTTACCTCTATAATGAGACTTCTTTATGTGAATTCGACATCGGGTATCCTAATATAGAAATCGTACACCGGATGAAAACAAGCAAACACTCATAAATCTAACATTAACTCATTAATATCACTTCTTTCATTTTATTTTACTTGATTCTTTATCAAAAATAACTTTTTTACTTGTATATTTTAATAAATTAAAGAGTTATATTATTATCTTTCTATACTATTCTTAGCGTTAAATAACTTTATGGTATTCTCTCCGTTCATCTTTAGCTGTCAATTATTAACTTGGTTCACATATTTAAAAATAATAAATAATAGGAGGTAATTTACTATGTCACCCTTTAAAGATAACAAATTTTATTTTTGAACTATGCATTGAAGAAAAATTTAATAGTAAGGAAAAAAGAATTATTCATTGAGTTTTCAAACTGAATAATTATTATTTGACAGCTATCCATAGTATAATAGACCTTTAAAAATGAACGTATAAAGTAGTAGTTAAATTTAAAACTTCAAAAATTAATTTTGTAGAATATATATGAATTTTTTTTAAAAAAATTATGCCAAGTAAAATAAAGCAACGGAAGTAATTTTACTAATTCACTATGAAAAATATTGGAGTAGTATATACTCCTTTAGTTCATTTTTTTACCTGTTAATAAAACATAGGGAGTTTTTTGCACATTCTTTAACAAGGAATATTTAATGCCAAAAGTAAAATAAAGAAAATAGTGCTTCTCTTAATATGAAATACAAGTAAAGTGATAAATTTATTTTTAACATAATTTATAAATAAAAATTATTTTTAATATAGTGAATAAATAAAAATAAATTGGGAGAGTATAATTACTATAATAGACCTTGACACAAAAGATATGTTTGAGATGGAGATAAATATTTTAATTTTTTAAAATATTTTTCTAAATTATATATTAATATTTTAAAATAATATTTTCAATTTCTCAATTAAAAAATCAAATAAAAGCACTTTTTTTTAAATATCTTTTATTAATACCAAATACCAAACCCACACAAATCTCCTAGTATATAGTTACATATGGTGTATTTAATTTTCATTACTATATTTACCAAAAGCAAGGGAGGCAGGAGAGAATCTAGAAATGCCCATAAATAATTAGGAGTGTTAGATACTCTTTTAGTTTCACTTTAGTTTTTAATCTATTAAAAAATTATACTCCCTTAGGTTCATATTAGTGGCAAGGTACTCCCCCATTTCTTACATATCATCTTTATTATAAATAAATTTTTTATAATTCTTATTAAGAAATTAAGACAAAATTAGTTATTTATTTCGATTTTTATTCTTAATAATAAATAAGAAAAGATATTATTATAGTGCAAAATAAAGAAGTAATGGTACTTCGTTCATTTCATATTAAATGAATTGTTGAGACTTTTGTAACGACCCGATTTTTCGGATCATGATGACACTTACTATCCACTAGTGGGAGAACCAACCTTGTAGCCCAAAGCCGAAGCGCAGGGCTACTATACCAATAGCGGAACGCAAAAGAACAAGTAAATAAAGTAAAAAAAAAGAGATAAAACCAGAGAAGCGAAAAAAATTTAAGCAGAACCAACAAAACTCCCCAAGACGTGGTATCAATGTATATACAGGGCCACTAAGTACAGAGTACAGTATAAGTCAATAATACAAGTTTGTCTCTGAAGATACAAAAGAGACAAAATACAAGTTAAAGAGGGAAGGAACAGATGGATGCCCAAAGCTCATCATGTACCTATTAAATCAACAGCAAGGAAACACGAGCAACTAATTGCAAATAAACGTCTAGCGCTAGTACTCAAATTTGTCCTAAGAGAACACAAGTGCAGTATGAGTACAAGTCACTGAAGCAACAAGTACCCAGTAGGCTTTGAGGGCCCACTAGGCACATAACAGACATAAAAGTAGTAAATAATAGGAATGCAAGAAAGTAAGGTCATAAAAGCAACTAATATGACACGGAGAGCTAGCTACACAGACAGGGAGTAAACAGACAGATCTAATATGACACGGAGAGATAGCTACACAGTCAGGGAGTAAACAGACAGATAAAGCATAGTCAACGCTAGCTAAAACATAATAGGATCACAGGTAGAAGAAAGAACGTACCCAGGATCCTTACAGCAATACAAAAATAATAACAGTAAAAGAAGAAAGAACGAATAGCACAGGCAATAGGGACATGGATGGTATACCAGTAACCTCAAGAACTAAAAAAGAATGATAAAGCAAATAACGTCACACACAAGTAACCCACAGAATAAAGAATGTCATAAAGTATAGACTAAACCTAGCTTAAACAGTAATACAGTAAGTAATTTAACACTGCCAATCCCCCATAATAATGCAACATACACAAAATTCATACTTACCCGTCGACATCTCATACTACCAGGGGTACACTAAAGCAAACAAGTGTAAAAAAGTAACACAACCACTCAATGTCACAGTTTCTGGTACATTCCTCCTCCAGTACTCGAAGGCCCAACAAAAAGAACCCATGGAAGGGCTAAACCCCGTATATCCTTACTCCGACCTATACCACTCCTTCAGTCACACGCATCCTAGAGACAGGGTCCATGGAGGTATGCCCACCATGTACGAAACTCTGACATAACAGTAATCTCACATCCCAATATCACAGATTCTCAGGGAGTCTCATAGTATGGCATTTAATGCCTCAGTATAATAGTCTCATTATGCCGTAAACTCGGCAACTCAGGGCGTCCCACACCTCAATATAGCAGTATAATCAAAGTCCTCAAATCAATAAGTAGAAAAGCTATACTCACTGCAAGGCAAAGACAGAATCAAGTCCCAGCATGAGTAGTAATTGATAGTACCCGGTACCAAGGTATGAAACTTGGTCTAAATCAGGGAAAAAGGATAGTACTGGGTGCTCGGTACAACTGAGTCAAAACTAAGTAAAAGATTGATTATCTTATATTATTATTAGAAAGTTCCATTTTATTATAATTTTTTATTTATTTTATTTTTATTAAGGGCAACCAACCTCCATGGCCTCAATAATCATGCGGTAAACGGTGATATGGGCCCCATCCCAAATACACTCTCAGAACGGATCCCTCGGCTCTCTCACAGTATGAATGCAACAACACAACAATATTTACAGCTAATCTATGCCCTGCATAGGCTCAACTAAGCTACATCTAACAACACAATACATCAGCCCAAACCCGAGGGCGAAACCAAAAATTCAACCCACGCAGTAGTGTTCTACTGCTTCCAAAGTCACCCTACAACTATCACGAGGCTAGTACTAGGTCACAGACATCGTATTACACAAAACGCCAATGGGAAGAAGGAGCAAAAGGGGAGCGAAGAAATGGTCTAAGTACATGGTATCAACCTAGAAAACCCAACCTACAAACGTTTTTCAATGCAACTATATAAACTATACGGCTAGAGAAAGCCTCGGAGCCTATTTGTCTTCCAACGACAAACGTGCTGAACCTTACAAATATTTGCCTGATTAATAGAAAATGATCTTGAATAGCTCCAAAATTGGTAAAATCCAAATCTAGAAATCAATACGAGTCTAACAGTACTAATTACACTAAATTCCAGGCTGGACTGAAATTCAGGCCTGTGGGCCCTACGGTCCGAAAAAATAAGCCAAAGGTACCAGCACGTAGAGCCTAGCTCAGAAAGCACGTGGTACAAAATTTATCTCAAAATAATAAAGAATAAAGGAGAAATCGAGCTCATAAAGTGGAGAAACAAATATTTTGCATAAAGGCTAAAAAATGACGAAATTAGAAGGAAATATTCAGAGAAAACATGAGGGAGATGGTCAACTATGCACCCCAAGTAGTTTACCACAATTGTCATTACTCTCGTAGCTGGAGCTCACTAACAATAGTGGAAATAATTTTGATGAAGTGAGGAAAATAGAGGAAGGGGAAACTATTTAGGTAGGCTGCATGGCGCAGAGACGGAATCGGGGTCACAGACGTGAGTCCACTGTTGAGGAAAAGTGGCCGCAGCGGCAAAGGAAGGATCGTTGGGGCTAGCTGTTGCCCCTCAAACCAGCTTCCGTCGGGGCAGACTACTGTCTGCTGGGAGAAATCGTAGGAGTAATCTCCTACTCGATAAGGCAACATCAAAGGTGCGACCAATCCCCTTGAGGGGGCGGTTTGTGCCTACAACTACCAACAACTGAAAAGAAACACTCCGAGGGGCCTAGAATGAGCATTCTGGGACCTATTTCAACAAGCCAAATATGCACACAACATGGAAACAACATTCTGGATCTAATAAAATTGTCCAAATAACGAGGTCATTTGAGCAAAAAGACTCCCCAACCCAAAAAGCACTTAATTCACACTAAGCCACCAAGCACCCAAAACGATACCTAAAGCTCACCATGTACCTCCGAAATCAACAACAAGAAAGCAGGAACGACTAACAGCGAATCAACATCGAACGCCAGTACTAGGATTTGAACTAGAGGAACAAAGTGAAGTATGAGTACAAGTCGTTGAAGTAACCAGTACCCAGTAGGCTTCGAGGGCCCTCTATGCACATAACAGACATAAAAGTAGTAATAACAGGAATGCAAAAAAGAAAGGTCACAGAAGCAAGTAATATGACACGGAGAGCTAGCTACATGGAAATTGAGCAAAGAGACAGATATAGCATGGTCAACACTAGATAAAACACAGAATAGGATCACAAGTAGAAGGAAAGAACGTACCTGGGGTACTTGTAGAAATACAGAAATAATAACAGTAAAAACAAAAAGAATAGGTATCACAGGCAATAGGGACATGAACGGTATACTGGTAACCTCAATATACAAAAGGAGATGATAAAGAAAATAGTGCTACATACAAGTAACCCACAAAATAAAAAATATCATAAAGTAAAGACTAAACCTAGATTAAACAGTAAGTACAATAATACAGTAATTAAATTAACCCTGCCAAGCTCCCATAAGAATGGCAGCATACACAGTAGTCATGCTCACCCATCGACATCCTATACTATCGGGGTACACTAAAGCAAACAACTGTAGAAAAGTAACACAACAATACAATGTCACAGTTCTTGGTGCATTCCTCCTCAAGTACCCGAAGGTCCAACAGTAAGGACCCATGGAAGGCTAAACCCCTGCTCCGACCTATGCCCCTCCTTCAGTTGTACGCAGCCTAGATACAAGGCTCATGGAGGTACGCCCACCACGTATGAAACTCTAATGTCACAGTAATCTCGCATCCCAGTATTATAGAGTCTTGAGGAGGCTCATAATCTAGCATAAAATGCCCCATTATAATAGTCTTATCATGCCGTAAACTCGGCAACTCATTTTATTATAATTTTTTCCATTTTATTCTTATTACGGGCAACTAGCCTCCACGATTCAATAATCATACAGTAAACGGTGATACAAACCCTATCCTAATGCATTCTTAGAACGGAGATCCCGACCCTCTAGCAGTATGAATGCAACAACACAATAGTATCTACAGCTAATATATGCCCTACACGGGCTCAACTAAGCTATAGCCAGCAACACAATACACCAGTCTAAACCCTAGGGCAAAACCCAAAATCCAACCCATGCAATAGCATTTTACTACTTCTAGAGTCACCCTACAACCATTATGATGCTAGTACAAGGTCACGGGCGTCGTATTACACCGTACGCCAATCGAGAAGAAGGAGAAAAAGAAGAGTGAAAAAGTGGTATAAGTACACTGTATCAACCTAGAAAACTCAAACAACAGATGCAATTATGTAAGCTATACATACAGAGAAAGTCCCAAGGAGCCTACTTGATGTCTAACGACTAGCGTGCTCCAATTCCCAAATATTAGCCTAATTGATAGCAAAAGATCTTGAACGGCTAGGAAACTAGTAAAATATGAATCCATAAATCAATACGATCTAATGGTACTAATTATTCTAAATTCCAGGTTGGGCCAAAAGTCAGGCCTAAAATGGGCCCGTGACCTCACAGTTCGAAAAGATAAACAAAAGGTACCAACGCGTAGAGTGCAGCTTAGGGAGCATGTGGTACAAATTTGAGCTCAAAATGATGAAGATTGAAGGAAAAATCGAGCTCACAAAGTGGAAAAATAAACATTTTGCATAAAGGCTAAAAAAGGACTGAATTAGAAGAAAATACCCAGAGAAAATGTGAGAGAGATGGTCAACTATGCACCCTGAGTAGTTTCCCACACTTGCCTCTGCTCAAAACCTTACTCTCACAGCTATAGCTCACTAAAAATGGCGGAAATAATTTTGATGAAGTGAAGAAAATAGAGGAAGAGGCAACTATTTAAGTTGTTTTCCCGTAGGGGCAAAAATCGAGGTCTCAGGCACAAGCCCACTGCGGCAAAAAAATGGCTGTTGGGGCAACCCTGGCCTTCCAAGCATGGGGTCTTAGGGTCTGAAATCGCTGGGGCGAAGGAAGGATCACCGGGGCGACCAGCCTTCGCCTGGTCTGATTATTGTCTGCTGGGGAAAAATCACAGGGGCGACCCCTTGCTTGTAGGGGGGACATTGCAGGCGCGACTAATCGCCTCACCGGGGAGGTCTGTGCTTGTAACTCCCAACAATTGAAAAGAAACACTCCGAGGGGCCTAGAACGAACATTTTGAGCATAATTTCAACAAATCAAATATGCAAATAACATGAAAATGATATTCCAGATCTAATGGAATTGTCTAAATGACCAACTGAGCTTGTTTGAGCAAAAGTACCCCCGAACTCAAAAAGCACCGAATTCACACTAAGGATCCAAGGCACCCAAAATGACATCGAACACACTGGAAAGAACACCAACACCCTTACTAGCCCTAAATCACCATTTCAGAGCTGATGGAAGCGTTAGAATCCCATTTCGATACTCCGATCACTACTCACTAACTCTGAGCGAATCCTCAACTCTTATTGAACCAAATTTTCACAAAATGGCACAAACTCAACTTGAAAACTCAAAGACACGAACTAAAGATCTCTCTAGATCAAAGTCGGTATTTTGGAGCTAACGGAACTGTCAGAATTCGATTCCTAGCCCGTCTTGAAGGAATATTGACTAAATTCAATGAGTACCTAAGTTCACACTCTAAAACAGGCAAAGTGAGATAAGTCTCAAGCGAGACGCAAGAAACCAGGCTACCGGTCCCAGCAGATCATAAATGACCTGGACAACTACTAGAAAGCTCTAGAATACAAGGTAACACGTAAAATACCTAAATGACCATAATGGTCATTACACTTTTATTAAGTTTCAAAATAATTTAATTGTTCAAAGTTCAATAGAAATGTTGAAAATATTTTCCATCTTTTCCATTCCTTTATAGTTTCATTAATGACTATCTCCATTTCAAGGTAATTTTTAGAATAACTCATAGGGGTAAAAATAACAAGTTATGTCCAAATTATATCCTAATTATTTTTTCTTAATGAGTCTGCATTAGCTCAATAGTTCACTTAATATAGAACCAAGGGAGTGATAAATAAGAGTAATTTAGTCAAATCATACTCTAGTTAATGCTTTTCTTAAGGGACGTGTAAACAAAAAATGTGACAAGTATTTAGGAATAAAGGGAGTAATATGAGAAAATTTAATTAATACTCGCCCTGTCTCATTTTATGTGACACTTTTTATTTCCTGAGAGTCAAACAATTTAATTATGACCGTGAATTTGGGCATGAAATTATTGAATTTTGTGAAATAAAATTTATATATTTGGAAATTGCATAAAAAGTACTGTAAGTCACAATAATTGACAATTCAAAAATATTTAAAAGATATATGTAAAAATTACAATTAAAGATAGACTTGTTTGAAACTCAAAATTGAAAGATGCAATATAAAATAAAATGGAAAGAATAATTTTCTGATTCAATTATGTGACTAATTAATATGAGAAAATTATTTTTAGTAAAATGATCAACTAATATGAAACGCAAAAAGTATTACTTTTTATATTTATAATAATTTTTATGCAAACATGCCATGTGATATATTATAATTATAAAGGACATTTTATACATTATACATATTAAATAAAATATAAATTAGAAAATTTTGAATTATTTTCTCTTTTGTTATTTCTCAGAAATCGAATATCTTAAGAACAAGGGTTTCATAGCCACTATATTTTCTAGATTCCACCGCTAAAGTTATGCAAATATTTTATAATTGTTATTTTAAAATTTGATTTTTGATCGAATCAAATTTAGACACATAAGGGAAAAAAGAAAAGGAAATTGATTTATTTTAATTAATAGAGAGAGAAAGAGAAGTGAAGAAAAAGCAGAGAATGAAAAGGGACCGGATGTTGACAAATTTCAATGTCATTGTTGTTTTGAAGGTCGTTTTGTTGGTGTGAGAGAAGAAGATTTCTTATCTAGGATCTCTCCACTCTCTCTCTCTCTCTCTCTCTCTACACTTGAGACAAGCTCCTCTTTATTTCTCTCTCTAAAAACAACTATTCTTTCAGAGAATGGAAAAAAAACTGTTGGCCCCATAGAGATCGAAAATCTCCCAATCTTTTTTCTGTTTTAGTTTTCACTGAGGATCTTCAGCTTCTTCAATGGTCTTACTAAACTAGACACACCCACTTTGTTCTTTCCTTTTTATTCATTTCATAATAATACTAATTATTATACTCCATTATTATTATTATTCCTTCTTATTTATTTTTCTTTTATTGTCTTTTTTTTTTTCCTTAAGTCTCAAATTTGGAAATTCCCAATTCTCTATGATTCTTGATATTATGCTGTTTCACTCAAGTTGTGTTCGTTGATTCGATTCATGAAGGGGTCTTGGCAAAGAGGTGATTCCACGATGTGGGTCTAAGGTAAAAATCTTTTCTACTACTTTAGATTTGTTCATATCTGACTTTAACTCCAAGAAACATAGGATTATTTTTTAAAACTTTTTTTATGCTTTGTTCTTGTAAATATTTTAATCTAATTGTTGTGGGGTTTTGCTCCTTTACTCTATATATACTACAATACACAGTGGTATATAGATTTGATTATGTCCTTTTGGATATGGGATAGTTTAGCTTCGGTTTTAGAATTTTAACTCAATTTGGAAAGTGGATTAGCCTTCAATTCATTTATTGATGTTAATCATCAAGCTTTTAGACAGATTTTGGTAAATTGTTGACTTGTTGCTTAATTTGATTGGTCATTAAATATGAAAGTACCTTCCAAATTTTAAGCTTTAAATTGCATGAATTAATGTTGACTTCAGTTTTGGATTATCTGATCCCTGCAATAACAGTTGTTTGATATTCATACTGCTAGCTCTAAAATATTGTCCGTCTCCGCTAATAAATATAAATATAGAGTAATTAGAGAATTATGATTTCAGTGTTGTTGGCAGTGATATAGCGATGTGCTTGTTTCGTTTTCCACTTCTCATGTGAAAGTCTTAATCTCAATGTTAGTTCACTTCTTTCCTCATTGTGATTAAAGAAAGACTGTGCTATCGATGTACTTTTTTGGTTTTTCACTTCCCTTTCTCTGTTGTGACTCGCGGTGTTAAGAGGTAAAAGTTACGCCATTAAAACTTTTAAGCCTGGCAGCCGAAGATGTGCATAGGCACCCTAATCTTTTTATTTAAAGACTCAAGTGTTCAAATTGTTAGGCGCAGAAGCTAGCTCTTGAAAGCTATGTGAGTTCTGCAACACCATTGCTACCACAATTAACATATATTGAACGTGAGGTAATAGTCAGATATATTTTTTTATAAATTAAGCAAGTTGATGTATGCCCTTTCTTTCAGCCCCATCAGTTCTGTAAATATTGCAGTTATGCTACAGCTGATATGGGTACTACTCTGCTTCCTAGATCTTCGTGAATGTAGCAGCTGAATATTAAATTTGTACTGCTCTGAGTTTTAGAATGCGTTCTTTAACTGAATACTATAATAAAGTTTTATATGTAGCTGGCATTTTCTTTTAGTACCAGCTATAATCGTTGTATTTGCATTTGTAGAAGATTTGAATGTCTCAAATTTGTTTCCCTGTTAAGTTCCACATTAATGAGTTCTTAGCTAATTTCGACCAATATCCATCCAAGACATCCGACCATAATAGAAAAGGGAATTTCAATATTAAGTGTTAAACTTTATGATCAGTGAACAGTTGGGATTCATTGAAGTCCTTCGTTTCTACTATTGGCAGGAATGGGAACAGAAGTGCATTATAAAGGCTACTTACCAGGTTATTACTCCATGAGGGACCTTAGCGAGGATTCTAACAGTACCAATTGGCCTTTATTTTATGGAGATAAGACCTTCACAAATGGACAATACTGTAATGGATTCGTGTCAAGGACAAAAACGGATGCATATCCAGGATATAATAAGGATGTCCTAAAGGAGAAAATGCTTGAACACGAGTCCATATTCAAGAATCAGGTAATTTTGATTCTAGTTCTTGATGTTTACTTTTCTAATAATTAGAAGGATACTTAAGTTGTTTCTTGATCAAAGAAATAATCTTTAGTTGTAAGTTTGGTCTACATCTGGTGATTTTCTTTAGTTGAAAAAACGAGTTTAGGTCTATATCTAGAGCTAACGATGTGTCCGTTGGATTCTCCTTCTCTTTTAGTTGTTCCTATGTCATATTTCTGCACAAAAGAAGTACGTGATCCCTTTCCTTGGATCATGTCCACTGGTATTGTTGATGTTTACTTACCAAAACTTTGTTTGTAGGTGGTGGAGCTGCATCACCTTCACAGAATTCAGAGGGATATGATGGATGAAATTAAAAGGGAAGAACTGCACAGACTCCGGATATCTTTGGATCCATCCTCTTCATCAAGCCACCTAGGATCTCAAGTACCATCTGAAGATGCTCGGAAATGGCATATCACCAGCTTCCCCTCAGCAGATTCTGGTTGCACTAGAACATCTAAATCGGGTACAGAAGTTGCTAATTCTCCCTTGAGTTTTTCAAAAAGGAATGGTCAATGCCAATTGCAAAATGGTTGTTCTTCGAATATCTGTGAAGTTTTGGA
>JBDJHY010935018.1:0-14666 GCA_039654485.1 Withania somnifera
CAGTAAATAATCAATTATTATTACCGTTATTTAAGTGGGCCTCTGCTGTTGGGCCCACCGCTTGGGCTCTCGTTTGGACCATACTTCTACACGTATCACGCCCAAGTTAAGTATTACAACCCTTTGTATATATCGCACCTAAAAATAGTATAAAACGTAATATTAAAAACTTGGTGTGAGAAGTAATTAACTTCTATCTACTGTGTTTTATATAGTTTATACCACGAAAAATATTTTTTTAAAATCTAAAGATAATTAGTCAAAACTATATGTGAGTATTTTTTTTGGTCCAATAATACTTGTTCACTATTAATTTAGCATACATCTTAAAAAATTAATAAATAATGTAAGTTTTAGTAAACCACCCTTTTAATATATCCAGTTTAATACTTTAAAAATGCATTTAAACGACATTAAGATCAAAGATAAAATAGATATAAAAAGATATAAAAGAATAAATTATTCATTAGTTTTCATAATTGGACAAGTTTCATTAGACATTTATTTTTTATAAAATATGAACAAGTAAAAATAAATGAGAAAAGTATTATTTCCTGAGAAAATACATAAAATAGACCAAAATCTAAAGTATTTTTATACTTCTCTTTTCTTTTTTGTTGTTATTATTTTTTTTGTATTTAAATATAAAAATAAATATAATAGCTAACCATTTTTTGACTAGAAATATATTAAAAATCAATAATTGGACTACAAGAAGAAGTAATTAGACCTTAATTACTCTTATATTATTTTTGCAAACTATTCTAAAAGTTATTTCTTCAGTCAGTGGATGGGGTCTGGGTGCAACATACCTACTCCACGAAGTTAGGAATGATATCTACATGTATGCCGCCCTCCCCAAACTTCCGTATGGAACAATACTGATATCACAAATAATGACTATCTTTACTTATAAGAAGAGTTTAAATAGAATCAAACTGCAAAAAATATAATATATAAATTGTATTTTTTAATTTAGCGTTATATGATTTCTAATTTGATATATGTATAAGTATGCACTTAATTCAATTGTACAAGTAAATAGACCCATCCTACATGACAATTTAGCATTTTATATGATGTCCTATATGTATTAGGTCGCATAAAACGCGTGTATTTACTTAATTTATGTATTATGCCCCAATCAAAAGAATAATAACACTCGTCTACGCATGAAATTCAGATCAATCCACAAGTGCATTCAGATAGCTCAAATTTACTACAAACAACTCAAAAAGGAACTGTGAAGGGGAATGCATATAATTCAGCATCATCACGGTATTGTGCACGCGGCAACAAGGCAGAGGTGCCACAAGACATGTCGTTGCTGACTTCGCCATTTTCCTTCATTCTAATGCACTTATGCTTTCTCTGGAACAGCCAATCTTGATCATCAAACTCATGAGTTGGTGGAACACAGCTAAGAATCAAATTCTTGAACTCTAGTTCTATATCATTCTCATGCAATTTGGCGCAAGAAGCAATTGTTGTCTTGTCCTTTGCAATGGGCTGTCCTGAAACCGACATGAAAGGGGACAATTGCTGCTTGTTTTTCAGCAAGGGAGACGAGGCTCTTTCTGCGTCATGTTTAGCAGATTCTTTGAAACAGTCTCCTTCGTTAATAGATATATCACATTGCCCATGCTTATGTGAGGACAATTGAATGCGGACAACAGTACCTATTTGTCAAGCAAAGAAATGTAAAGCAAGTCCCAGAAACAAGAACCAATAAACACACTTGGAGAACAGAACATTAGCGTTGCTATCTTGTCGGAAACAGAAAATAACTAACTATGGCCATGTATTCCATTTGAAGGCGAGGTAGATCTCTTCCGTTTATTGTTATTCTGGGTGATGTCAGATGAGTAGCTCGGATCTTGCGAGCAGACAGGCCGGCCCTTTTCCTCGCATAGACTGCTGTTCTCCAACCGCTCAGAAAATTCATCCTTAGTATCTTTCTGCAAGTAGCTAGTTTTCAACTGTCTATTATCTCCTCCAGAAATCCAATTACCATTTCGAGAAATTGATTCTTCCTTTGCCATTTCCTTCTTCTTTCTCTTCCTCTCTTTCTTCTCCCTTCTCTTTTCTTTCTTCCTTTCTAATTTGACTCTTTCCTTGTCCTTCTGGAGCTTTAGAGCACCAGAATAACAAGTTCAGATCAGAGGGATAATAGATGACCAGTATAGCATGAACAACTAGGTTCTTCAAGCATATGCTAAGAATCAGTCACTTCTTCGTTCATGCTTAGCACCCAACATGTTAATTCCTCAAGTCGTAACAACATGCACCTAAATGCTATGTTGCTCGAATTCTTCAAAAATGTCAGCGAGTATCGGATTTTCCAAAAGTATTGCATTTTTAGAAAATCCGACACAGATGCAGCATGTGAAGAGCCCGCGCAACTTAGCCTATCACCCAACCTAAGTGCGAGTTAAAGAAAAGCATTTACTTGTTACGCAAGTAAAAATGGATTATAGCATCTTTGTGGACACCTTAAATGACTAATCACCAGAAGCACAGTAAAACAGTGCAAAATAAAATCAGGGAAAGCTTTTGTTTCAACAAGTTTATCACTGCTTGCAAAAGGGTAAGTTAGTAAATATTCTCTTAAGCTGGAAAAATGCTACTATAAGCTTGGTGATATGAAGAATGGTTCGTGTGGGAGATTCTCTGAAGAATAGAAAACTATAAGAGAATCTGATTCATGTTCATGTTAATAGAAGACTGAAACCCTGCTTAGTACTGTTCTTTGAATAAAGTACTACCTCCGTTTCAATTTGTTTGTCTGGTTTTGACTTGATGTGAAGTTTTAGAAAGTAAAGAAACTTTAAATTTTGTGGTCAGAATGTACCAAAATGTCTTTTAATTTTGTGGTCTTACACGTGCCATGTGAAAAATTAAAATAAAAGTGTTGTCAAAAAAGAAAAAAGGATATTTTTTTTGGAATGGACTAAAAAGAAAAAAACGACAAACAATTTGAAACAAAGGGAGTATAATTTACCAACCAAAAGAAAAATCTTTAAGGGACTGAGAATATAAGAAAATTAGACTACTGTTAACAAAAAATATTTACTTAGGTGGTGAGATCAAGAATTTCCTCTATGACACCCAGAATTTGTGTAGACCAAAAAAACTAGTTATACAAGTAGCTCAACTAAGTTTCACAAATGAGAGGTGAGAACCTCCCACCTCCCTCTCTTTTTAAGCCACAACTAAGGGTCTTACTACAAAAATAAAATGATTCTATACTATAAACATGAATTCCGCACGTCAGAAAATTCCTTAACACAAAATGCAATAACTAGCCTAAGAGTGAGGTAGAGTGATGAACTGAGGAGCATTTTTTTACAAAATCA
Source organism: Withania somnifera (assembly GCA_039654485.1). Taxonomy (NCBI): domain Eukaryota; kingdom Viridiplantae; phylum Streptophyta; class Magnoliopsida; order Solanales; family Solanaceae; genus Withania; species Withania somnifera. The sequence goes on from JBDJHY010935018.1 coordinate 3,357, forward strand.
AAGATTTAGATTCTTTAGTAGCTTCAGCAGGTCTCCCGTACTCTCAATTCCCCAAACAACAATTATCCATTCACCAAAATCAATCAACTAGGCTCAATCCCAAATAGTTAATGATCTGCTATATCAATCTTCTAAGTCCATTCCGCTGTTCTCAGATCAAAATACAATCCTATTCGTTCCACTCTTCTCAGATCAATCTAATTACAGTCCAATTCATTCAAAATATTAATTGCCGTAAGTCCATTACAGATTGAACAAATCTACCTACTAGTCCAAACCTCTTAAACATAGCATCAAATTAAACCTAATCATAAATCATAACCAAGTAACCACTCAAAAATCCCAAAAATCAACATTTGTCGTCCTTTAATGTTAGGTCATTACAATCCTCTGCAGAAAACTCACAATCTGCAACATCAACCAAGGTAAATTCCATTTCCCATGATTTTCAGCAGGTCTCCAGTTATCAAAACTAAAAAATATTCATTCAACACATTTCACCAAATTCTTAGCCCAGTCAGCTTTAACGGCTCTTTCCACCTATGTTGCTCGGACTCTTCAAAAATGTCTACGCGTCTACGCATGCTAAAAAAACTGTCCAAAATTTAACTAAAGGTCACTCTTTTCCTAAATTCTAACCTTACAAAAGTTAGATATACCTACGCAGAATTATCTTTATCAGATAATTCCAAATTCTCAACAGGATTATACCCGTAAAATTCACAGACCCAGCAACCTCAACCACAGGTCATCAAGATAAATGCACAAAATCCTCCATTTCCTGTGATTTAATGCTAAGTATCAACTGTACAGCTTAGTTGCAGTTTCAGCAGGTCTCCAGTTATCACAACCAACAATTATGCATTCAACACATCTTACCAACTTCTCAACCCATCTCAGCTTTAATAATTCTTCCCACCTATGTTGCTCGGACTCTTCAAAAGTATAGGATACTCCAAAAAAATTATTTTTAGAGAGTCCGAGCAGCATAGCTTCCCACTAGTCAAAAAACTGTCCAAAATTTAGCTATCTGTATCCTAAATTCTAATCAAAGTTAGATATATCATATACCTAGGCACAATCATCCTTACCACATAGTTCCAAGTTCTCAACAGGAAAATCTTACACATCACACTCACCAAGCCCAACCACAGGACAATATACAAATCCACAAAAGCCTCCATTTCAAGATCCTCAATTGAAATATCAAATAGGGTAATTCTTAGCCCATCTAAGCTTTAACAATTCTTTCCACGTATGTTGCTTAGACACCTCAAAAATACTGTATACTCCCAAAAAAAATGTGGCAATGTTTTTAAAAAGTCTGAGCACATAGAAGCCACCAGTCAAAAACCTGTCCAAAATTTACTTGAGGTTTGCTACTCAAAACGAGAACAACATTTTTGGAGAGTCGGAGCAACCTAGCTTCCCACTATAAAAAACCTGCCCAAAATTTACTGAAGTGTCTGATACTCAAATAGGGACAATATTTTTGGAGAGTCCAAGCAACCTAGGGTTCCACTAGTTAAAAGAACTGTCCAAAATTTACAAAGAGTCCGAGCAACATAGATTCCCACACAAAAAACTTTCCATAAAATTCAACCAAAGTTCCCTCCAACCCTAAATTCTAAGCAACGTTAAAGAAATATGTAAGCACCCGTAAACATTTAGCAATCCCGACGAGAGGGCATTAATAGAAATTCTACAAAATCCTCCATTTCAACGTCCTCAATTGAACCATCAACTCAGATAAAAACGAAACAAATTAGACCCGTCATTGTCAGTTAGGAATGAGGCAAGGCAGAGAGCAAAAGACGGAAAATCTAAGTGCTCTACAAACCTTAATCGATTGGATCAAGGCATAATAAGTAGCTGTATTTGGAGAATAACCAGGTGATGGGTACGGATAGCACCGAGACATCCTCAAAAATGAATTATTCGAGCGAAGAAGAAAGGAAATCCCACAAGGCACCGGATAAGCCCCCCAAGTATCGGCATATCATCTCAATGGAGTTGTGGCCTGTGAGGAATGAGTGGACTAGATGAATATATAATTGGACACATTTACCCTTGCATTTTTTTGAGATAAAATAACATTTTAGAAAAGAAAAATAGCAAATTTTGTTCAAAATGTATTTATTTGGTGCTTGAAAAATAATAATAATATAAATTACCTCCAAACTAATATCTAAAAGTCAACTACACATTAACCGGAAAAACCATTTTATCCTTCAAATTAACGTTTTAAATTTTAAGCTTTTTCTTCAATTTAATTAGGAGATCGTTATACTATAGCTTACTCTTGCAAAATATTGCTAGATACGACTATTATTTATTATTTGGATCAAACTATTAATGGAGAATATTTTTGTTTAATATCACATAGTTTAAAGATACTTTTGATCATTTTCCGTACTTCAATTCAATTTTAAGAGAGTATATTTTAACAACTTGTTGTCTATGTAAAAAAAAAGCGTGTACATACACAAAAAAAAGTATTGGTGACGCAAAGAAGGAAGAATCAAAGAAGAAACGACGTTGATGGATATTATCTATCTAATTAATGAACTAGCTTCTTTCTTGCATAAAGGGTATATTTATCCATCTGGTAATTATTAAGATGAGGATTGGCTATATATTAAACAATTTCTTAGTAGTGCTGAAGCTTAAGTACTGGTATTGAAATCGAGATTTGGGTCGGAAATCGAATTTCAAATTAGTGTCGTGAATTAATACTCCAAATTCGGTTTAGGGTATAAAGTTGAGGTGTGAGGATTGAAAAAATATTTTTTTTAAGGAAGGTTATTTTCCTTAAAACTGAAAAAAAATAGATTTATTTAAAAAATATATTTTAAAATATTTAAACAAATCAAATACAAAAAATTTAAAAATATTTTTGTTCGTATCAAACACACTCTTAAAGATAAAACTCAAGTTTGAATATTGTCTTTGAGTCCAATTTGAACTTGGGCTGAAACAAGGAAACATACAATCCCCCCCCCCCCCAAAGACCAAGCCCATAACCATGACTCTTGACCCAACAATGAACTTTTTTATCAAAGTTCTTGCGCCGATTGCCCTATTTCGAAATAATCTTTATTTTTTGTCTTTGCTGCATATTTAATAAAAATTAATCGCTCAACGTATCCTTAACTGTGATTTAATTTCACAATTTCTTCGGCATAAATTGTATATTATTTAATTTTATAAGACATAAGTTTAGTGAAAAAATTCGCAATTTGGGTTATCATAAATTCGGTAGAGAATCAAGATATAATTTTGTAAGTATTGAAATCGAATTTAAGCCATAAATTTTGTAAGAATCAACGTGGGTGATGAACTTAACTTATATCTTTAATCCGGCTAATGGTAATTAATAATATTAACAAATATTATTCTTTATGTATGTACCATGTTGGGTTGGATTATTCTTAATTAGTCTAAGCTGCTCAATCAAATTTTCCAAGAAAACAAACCAAATGTCATATAATAATGGTGTGAACTGAACTCAAAGGTATAAAATAAACAAACTCCTCTAGTACCTTACAGCTGGTTGTTCACCCAACCACTTCCATTTCAAGTTACACATTTATGTATTAGGATTTTAAGAAGTGGCGGAATTTTTCAATTTAAAATATAACAAAAAAAAATAAATATGCGAAGAAGATTCAACATCTAATTAAGTGTTTGGAGTAATAAGTTAGAATTTATTTGTTTTTTTAAATGAAAAGATAAGATGGAGTATGATCTGGTAGTCCACCAACCTGGTGTGCATGTGCTGCTTCATTTGAAGCACAAGTCAAGACCGTACCAACCCTACCAATTTCATGTCCACTTTCCCTGTTCACTTCCAAGACTCTCTACAAATAAGACCAACAACTGATGATTAGTGATAGGAGTAGAAATTTAACAAAGAATATTATGTAAATTTTCATATTAATTTTATTAGAGTGTGCAAAAGGATATATAAGAGAGAGAGCTAACAATTAATTTTCGCACACTACAAAATTTTTCAATAAAAAATGTGCCGTACATCATTCTTTGCCTAAGATGGCTTCACCTCTACTGCCAAATATTTAATGGATTTAATTTATAATATATCGCATAAATTTTAGTACCTAAAAGTTATAGTTAAGAGGAGATAAACGTTAAATTACATGCATCCTCAAATATCCTTACAATGTTTACTTATTCTCTTACTATTTTAAATTAGTTACATAATATACCACTAGTTTCGCAATACATGTTGCTCTCATGTACACGATACATGTTATGCCCAGATACGCGGTACATGTTGTCCAATATATGTTGTAATCATGCTATGTATTTGAGACTGAACCATGTGCCCAAATCTACACCTTAACCATGTAACCAAACAACTTAAAATATATCTGTATGTATCTAGAAAATTATTCATATACAATTTATCACATGTCTAACTATGTATATCTGATACAATGTATCAGGATAGCATAATGTATCATATACCTGCAATATATCAAGACTTCATTTGCAACATGTATCACAACCTATAAAAAGTAATACGAATTGTAATGCTAGAAACTAGTTGTACACTGAATAATGACTCCTATAATAATATATTTTATATAATTTAATCTAATATAAACCAGACATAATTTAGGTTACAAAGAAACAAATAAAAATGTATGAATTTAATCAGGAATTTAGGCGCACCTCAAAGTTAAATTATAATTCAAGAAATAACATAAACTATACATAGTTTAAATTTAACACTAAAATTTAACATAATCAAATGATAAAAGTCTATATATAAAATCAAATATCAATATGCATTTATTAATTTGGTGCAAATATTCGATAATAATAAATTTTTATCCTTCAAAAATCCAATTAATTTATACTGATTTGATTTACAACGACTGTCATATAAATAATCATTGGTTGGTATTACAGGTTCACATGAATTCAATAGTTTTTTTAAAAAAAATATTTAATAAATCCAACATAGTTATTAATGTATTAATTTGATCTTGTTATCGAAATTCATAAACTTGAAATTCTGAATTCACAGTACCGGCTAATCAACTCAATTAATAAATGCATTCTTTTCTAGCCTTCTATAAATAAATTCAAACCCCCCCTAGTAGTGTACTCAAATGGTGTGCCTTTTGAAAGCTCTAATTTGGATCTATACCCCATTTTCTTCTTCTTGAATATTCTTGATTAACACCAAAGTGTCAAAACATTTTGTGGCCAAATATAACATCATGGTTTGTTGTCATGATTCAATATTGTCTTTACATATGATGTTTTTGTTGTATGTTGTTGTTCTCCTATGTGAAGGGAAGACACAACTACCAAAGAACTTGATTATAAAGGCTGTTTTTGTGTTTGGAGACTCCATAGTTGATCAAGGAAACAACAACAATTTAACAACAATAGTCAAGTCTAATTTCCCACCTTATGGGAAAGACTTTGTTGATGGAAAGGCAACTGGAAGATTTACCAATGCCAAAACGCCTGCTGACTTGATAGGTATCGTGATTTCATCTGAATTCATTATTTTATATTTTTTTAACGTTTGATAAATGAATTTAAAATATATATGATTTAGGTAAAAACTAAGGGGTTGATCTGTAGTATGTATTAGAAAATCTACTGTATATATTAGCCATGGTATTATTTAATTTTTTATTTGATAAAATTTTCTGTTTATGTATAATTGATGCATGTATTAGTTATACACCCTATTCAGTATTATAAAATATAGAACTAATATATATATAGTAAACCATGATATTAATTAGTAATACAAGGACTATTAATACAGGACTGCTCTTAATGCATTAAATAAAATAATGGACGAGAAATAATTTTAACATAATTAATCCCAATATTAATAATTCCCATCATTACTAATAGATTTTATTCATTAAAGAATAGTATTCTAAGATGGGGTGAATAGGGGTGGAGGTGAAGTGAAGATTTGAATCGAATTCAGTATTTTAGTCCTTTAAATTTATCGAGTCCTTTGCTTGTTTCTTTATTATTTCTTTACAATTTGTGTTGGGATTAAATTTTTTACTTAGATTCTAATATTCATATATGATCATTCAGTGGAAGAATTTGGAATAAAAGAGCTAATGCCAGCTTATCTTGATCCCAATTTACAACCTGAAGATCTTAAAACTGGAGTTAGTTTTGCTTCAGGAGCTTGTGGATATGACCCTCAAACGGCTATTATCGCAGTAAGTATTTTTTTCATTCTTGAACTTACGCTATATCCATATAAACTGTAAAAATAAATCAAATGACAAAAATGGTTCCTTATCGTTGGTATTAGCCAGTAGGTTCAATCACCAGAGCAGTTACGTTCTTGGCCTTTAAATTTATCAGAAGCAAACATTTTTGGTCTCTCCTAAATATTAATCAAACTTTAATTGTTAAATTTCATTGAAATTGTGAAGAAAAGAAGAAGAAGAAGAAGAAAGATTTAACCAGAACCATTAGAAATTTATGTCAAAAACCACAACATAAAAATATTACATTAGACACAATAAGGAGTAGGGGTGGACACAATTTGGTTAAAATCGAAAAATCGAACTAAACAGATTTTTTTTTAAATTTCGGGTTCGATTTTCGGTTATTTCGGGCGGGTTCAGTTTTTAATTCTAATAATTTATGTTTTGGTTTTCGATTTCGTTTTTTTTTTAAAAATAAATTTGGTTAACCAAAAAACCGAATTTTATTGGACATGTTACCCCCCGGCCCAATCTCAATATCTCATTTTATCACTTTGGGCCTTGACACTTTCAGTTTCAGGTTTCATTTTTTAGTTTTTAGCCCAACTACCCATTACCCAAGTAACCCAACCCAATTATTATTAATGCCTAATGTTATGACCTTGTAGCTTAATGTTATTATTGTTATTTTTTTAATAGATATTGCATTGTATGAGAATATGGAGTAGAGCTGCCAATATTTTGGCTTACTTCGATTCTCCGAAGACCGAAATTATAATATAGAGACCTAATTATAACTTATAATCCATGATAAAAAGAAGCCCAATATTTTAAGGCCCAAATTGAAAAACCGAACCAAAATTACAAAAATCAAACCAAATTGAATTTATTTCAATTCGGGTTTGGTTATTAATTTCACGAAATAAAAAATTAAAAAATCAAACCGAAAAATCGAACGACCACTAAGGAGATGAAAGTAACAAAATTTGCAACCCAAGAAATTGCACCAGAATCTTGAAAGAGACCAAAATTAACATAAACTGCAAAAGATAGATATATTTGCGAAGTTGAATTCCCGTTTAATATTCCCATTAGATATTTTCTATTTTCATAATTTCGAGTAGATTGGATTTTCAAATATTAAAATTTGATAAATATTTAACGGAGACAAAAATTGCTCAGGTAAAACGTAAGAGACATATTTTGAACCTACAACCAAAACAAGAGACCATTTTTGTTATTTTCTCATTTATACTTTAATTAAGTGATCACCTTTTCAACATAAGCTAAACATGTAAAATACTTTTTGTACAAACTTATATTCATCTTTTATAGCAATAGTATAGTCAACTTAATTAGTAAGTTTTAATTTCATCATTTTCTAATTATATTTTTTGTGAATGAAAAATTTCAGTCAGTAATACCACTGTCTACACAATTAAGTTATTTTCAAGAATATGTTGGGAAGCTAAAGGGATTGGTTGGAGAGAAAGAAGCCAACAACATACTAAACAACAGCCTATATTTAGTGGTAGCAGGCAGCAATGACCTTGCCAACACCTATTTCACCATTGGATTTCGTCAGAAACAGTATGATATTAACTCATATACTGATCTTATGGTGGACAATGCTGCAGATTTTATCCAAGTATGTATATGAATATGAATATTTTTCTCTATTGCAATTTATGGTACGTCGTTGTAACGGTTCTAGATCAACTGTCAAGGTATTGTCCACTTTAGCTACCAACGGGCTTTTGGACCTTATGATTTTGTCCATGAACTCTTTGGGGTTTAACCCAAAAGTGACTCAACAGTTCAATCCTGAACTCGCCCTATAAGCCATAAGTAAAAGAAATTAGTTGTTGCTGGCATGCATGAATGGTCCGCCCTCTCCAGCATGGACCAGGTGGAATTAGATTCTCCTAGAAGAATGGGTCCTATGGCAAGTTTTATAGCAAACCCCCTTTCAACTTTCAAGTTCACTAGCCCCTCTTTATGGTCTCGGCGTCTTTATTGAGGTTTGCTCCATTACCATACTAGGAAAAGTATGACTCTAATTCCTCGACCTATGAACAGCCCAAGTGTTTCAAGCCAAGTATGACTAATACCTCGACCTATAAACCACCTTAAAGCTTTTGGCCTCACACTTTTGTCACGGACACTTTAAGCTCACGAAACACCCAAAAGAGATCTTGACAGTTGAATCTTGACCTCAGTCTTATTATATATGTATCCACTAATGCACATCAGTAATTTGCAAATTCAGTCATCACATCAATCTGCTATAGTTAATCTTATTTATTTATCTCTTTTTAATTTGGAAGGAATTATACAAGCTGGGAGCAAGAAAAATAGGTGTTTTTGGGATTCCACCAATAGGATGTTTGCCATTCCAAAGAACCCTAAATGGAGGTATAGCCAGACTATGTGTGGAGGAATACAACCAAGCTGCACAATTGGCCAACACTAAGATTTCAGCTGCCATTAATGGTTCGCTATCCAAGAAGTTGCCTCAATCCAAGCTGGTTTTCATTGACCTCTATGATCCTATGCTTGATCTCATTGTCAACCCTAAAAAATATGGTAAACTACGTTCATACTTCTATGAACCTATATATGCTTGACCACATTGCAACTCTCAAAAATATGGTAGGCTGAATCCACTAACTTTGGTTCAAAAATAATCCTTTTATAAATCAAATGGTGGTAGATTTAATAGATTCTAAAACATATAAAGTTTAAGTTCGGGATCCTTGGTACGGATGCTTTACTATCAAAGAAAGCCTCACTTGTTGTCTAATTAAGTGTATTGTTTTTGTTAATTCGTTCTTTTAAATAGATTAGCTAACATTCTAGCCATTTAGGATCTCTATGTGAATACCACTCTCATTAGTTTCCAATATAGGCAACTAATCTCCACTCTCATTAGTTTCCAACATAGGCAACTAATCTCCTACAACTTATAGATGAACTAATTAAGAAAAGATCAATTTTGGTCCAACTAACAATGGAAAAGCCTTTTTTTTTTTCCTTTGCAATTACTAGCTAGGTGGTTCTAGCTAGAGGCTTGGAAAATAAATATTGTTGAAGGTAATATCATATCCTATACAAAGCAATTTCCTCTAGTTTAGACGGGAACTCATTTGATATCACTTCAATTCACAAGTTGAAAAAATTTATTCGTACGTAATAACAACAACAAACTCAGTGCAATACCACAAGTAGGATCTGGGAGGGTGGTGTGTACGCAAAGTTATCCCTATCTTATAAAGGTAGAGGCAAAGTAAATAAAAAATAGTTACTCATATATTATATACAAAGATTAGTTATATTTTGTCGCTACTGAAAACTGATCAAAGGTGCAAAATGTGTTTCATTTATTTATATCCTTATCGGGTACATTTGTATAATCCAGTAAGTGAACTTGATTGAAAATTGATGATGCTATCAGGATTTGAAGTGGTAGATAAAGGATGCTGTGGTACAGGAAGCATAGAGGTGGTCATATTATGCAACAGATACATGAGTAGCACTTGTGAAGATGACACGAAATATTTGTTCTGGGATAGTTATCATCCCACCGAAAGAGGCTATAGGATCCTTGTTGATCAAATGATCAAGAAGTATATCAATAGTTTCACATGAAAATGAATATCAAGATCCACGATATTGCTTCCTCCAAACATAGGAAGAAAGTTCAAAAAAACAGTGCGCACCTTTTCACCCGTCCTTCATCACTTTCCTAGTATCTGTATTTGCTCGAAATTTTTTTAATGTTCTTTTATACGGCATGTGTTTGAATCCTATACAATAGTTTGAACGTCTGTACATCTTATCGTTTTTCATCTAGATACCTTGAAGGATTTTGTACTGTTGAGATATAATTTTCTGAGATTTAAAGAAATACTAAGTTTGTGCTTACTTTATAGTAGTCTAATTTTATAGCAAAAAAGCTAAGAACTTGGCCCGATCGATACTTTTACATTGACAGTAATGTCTTGTTATAGAGCTGCAGGTCTAGCTCTATAACAAGTTGAGATATTTATATCTCTGTGTATGTAAGTGAGTCAACGTATTATGGCTTTCTTTGTACTACTGCCATTGGATATGCCTGTCATTATGAAGGCCTAGTAAAGGTTTGTTGCGTATTATTCCATTCGTCTTGTTGTGGAGCCTATTTCTACTTTCTTTTTGTTTCCGATCCTATTTGGAATAAGATTCAATTTTTATTCCTACTTGGAGTTGGTTTTGGCTTTTAATAAAGTACCACTCATTATCTATAAATTGGATGTTTGAGAGAATTATTCAAGACTTAATTGATATTTGTCTTTAAAAGACAACTGCACATAAGAGAGGTTTCTTGAGAGAGCTTCCACCAAGAGTGTAAGAGAGAATTGTAAAATAGCTCCTGATTTGGGTTTAGAGTGAAATCTGCAAAGCAAAGTGAACATAGCTCTCGTATTGAAAGTGAACCACTGTAAATCCGTGTGTGCTACTTATTCTTTGTCGATTTAAATTATTTTCTGGTAAAGTCGGATTTGGGGTTCAAATCCTAACAACTAGTATCAGAGCAACAGGTTGAGATGCCATTCTGCCACGACCCGAAAAAATCGAGTTGTGATGACGTTTACATCTAACCTGTAGACAAACCTAACTCTGACCTAGAGCAAGTAGCGGTGAGCAAGTTCCAAGAACCCAAAAGAAAAAGAAAATGGAGATGAAGAGAAGAGAAGAAATAAAAGTAGAACACGAAAATGTACAACTAAACATGACTCCCCAGAACATGGTATTATTGCTGTAGAGCCCCTATATATACAAATACAACCCACAACGGGGCAAAACTAGAAAATAACTATCAAGACTCCAACTAGGACGGTTGTTAAGGCAGAAGGAAGATTAGTCAGCATGAAATCCAACTGTTTGTCGTACCTCCTGAAGCAAAACCAAACTAGTTTGCACGATCGTATCTGTCCTGATGACCAAACTAAGACCTGCATTAGAAAGTGATGCAGAAGTGTAGCATGAGTACCAAAAACAAGAGGTACCCAGTAGGTATCATAGGCGACCTAACAAAAGTAAGCAT
>JBDJHY010935127.1:0-14666 GCA_039654485.1 Withania somnifera
TATATATAGTAATTTTGAGGAGAATATATAGTATATCTCTAAATTTTTTTTTTTTGGTTTTATAGCCCATTTTCATGGGTCCATCCCAGACGGACCACTTAGGGTGTAAAGCTCTCCCTACCAATGATAGCTGCGTTCCCAGGGACTCGAATTCGAGACCTCTTGGTTAAGGAGGGAGGAGTACCAACCACTGCACCACAACCCTTTTGGTGTTTGTACGTTATGTCAAATGACCTTTCAGAATGATTATTTTGAACAGCAAATTTGCACTTCCTCAATTGAGATGAGGAATGAATGATATCCAATATTCTGCAACCAATGGAAAACACAATCATTTTATTTTTATGTTTTAGCATGGTTAAAAGGACACTGATGTTATTTTCTGAAGTGTTTGGTTTAAAGCATAAATATGTGTTTGTGGTTAATAGACTATCAACTTGCTTGGGTAAATAAACTTGATTTATGAGAGCTCTTTATTGATTATTTATGACAAGGGAATCTGCAGATGTTACCCCTCGAGTGTGCACGGGATAAATCTACTCCAGTAATAGTGGCACGAGAGGTAAATCATGCAGCTCAGCCAATTCAGCCACCTTTGAAGGTCATGAGAACAGTCTATCTTTATGTTTCATCTGAGAATACTATAGATGTAACCATCGTATTTGAATGCTATAGCTATGAGTTAAAACTGTTACAACCAGGTGAGAAAAGGTTACTTTGTTCTTTATTTGCATATTGTATTATTTGTCATCTTTTAATAAAGTATTGCTATATCTTCTCAAAGTCTATTAATTATCAGACTTTTTTAACTTAGGCTTCGTGTTATTATTCATTTGTAATTTTTGATTGCAGTGAATAGCATGACACATTCTTTTTGTCTTTACAGGGAAGCCTTTGAAAAGTTTACAAGATGGCTTAGAGGATACAATCCTCAACCAGGCAAAGCACAGCTCGCTGTTGGATTTCCTTCTGCATCAGAGGAGTGTTTTGAGGACTACTACGTGCATACGTTTGCTTTAGAGGTAAAAATATAATACTAAAACAGTACTTATCAGCATAGAGGAATGAAGATCAAAGTAGGGGAATCACAGAGAAATATTCTGTCTGCCGAAAGTAATTAATCTAGAATGTTCTTTTACTATGTCTCTTTATTGTTCATCATAGTTTATTTCTTGATCAAGGGGAACCTTGGAGTAACCGGTAAAGTTGCTTTATCAGGCTGCCGTTTTATAGTCTGTTTCTTGATCTCGTTGGTATTTACTTCTTGGGATTATTCTTGCTTTTTCTCCTTTCCAGCGGTGGTGCCCTCCCACCCCCAACCCCCCAACCCCACCCCAGGAGTAGTGCTATCACAATCACTACCATAATAAAAGCTTTTAGCGGCAATAAATATATACTTTAACAAAAGTGTTAAAGCTTTTAGAGGCATTAGTTAATTGTCATTATATCCGATGTCGCTATAGCTTTTAGGAAAGTTTATTAAAAAGGGTTAAAATGTAATTGTCACTTACAAATGTCTTTAAAAATATAATATAACAACTAAGCTATTGCCGCGAAATATTCTTTTTGCTGTAGTTGATTATTTTGTTTTTCCTGTACCTTAAGTTGAAGCTTCGTTAACCTTCGTGTTCTTTGTAGCATTATAGTTGGTATTATACTTTCCTGTCCCTTTGTCCTCATCTTTTCCTGTTTTTCCATTGCAAAAAACTCAAACATTGCAATATCGAGTGTCCCAATATCTTGTGTGTTAGTAATATGTTGGGAGACCTTCGTATTCCAACTTTTGATAACAACCTTTTAGTGGATTAGAAGCATCCACAGGCGGAGCCAGGTAATTTGGAATGGGTTTACCTGAACTCCGTATTTCTGCAAAATGCTGCACTATTTGTGTTTAGTTAAAATTATTTTTATGTATATATATATATATTATATGTTAAATCACTTTAACTCCTTCATATTTTTACTTTTATATTTTGGACTCCTTAATGAAAATTCTGACTTTGCTACTGGAATGTCCCACCATATTTGATTTAGTCATGGTTTAGTGAGGTCGACTTCCACGTGGACCTTGGCCAATAATATACTTAGGTGTGAATATCTCGCTTTTTTTAAAGTAGATTTAAGTATACCTCAACATAATATACACCGATAATATAACTCTTTAACTCTTTTAGGATACAACTGCCCTATTACAATGTACAAATTAAAGTAAGACCACTATTACTTATTCGTGAGAAATTCTTTCTTAGAATATGGGGATAGTGAATAGATAGATAAATGACATAGATGTTTCTTGAATTACAAGAAATTAAATTAATGATCATAAAAATTATAAAAAACTAGCAATCATATAAGTCGCAAGAAACTAATTAGAGCAAAGAAAATTACATGACAATATTAAATACTCAAGAACCAAAAATAAAGAAATTCCTACAAGGCTTAGAATTTACTTTATATAGAACCAAAAATGGCAGTAAAAACTGAAAAAATAGCCCTAACAGAGTACCCAAACTAGTAATATAGGAGAATACTTACCATTGCAGAGAGAATTGGTTGAGAAAAAAAAATCTAGTATTGCTGTGGACTTATATGGATGTCCATGTGGACTATATAAAAAGTAGAGTAGTGGCATGTCAAATGGCTTAATAGTAGATGGAGTAATGGCCTAATATGTGTGTGTCAATACCTAGATAAGATAAGTGGCCTAAGTTGCGATATGTAAAGATCAACTTTGGTCTATATATATAGTGAAGCTATAGTACAATAAAAAAAATGCCCTTTTGAAAAAATAATCTTACTTTTTTCTTTTAGCACTTTCCTCTTTTAGAATCTTTCCTCTTTTTAGAATTTATTTAGTTTTATATTGTATTTTATTTTATAACACGTTATCAGTACGAGACTCTACCGATTCGAGCAAATATTATAACAAGTATAAAAGGTAACACTTTTATTTTATTATAATGTCTAATATTTGTAAAAAAGAATTTGTTGCCCTGAATATATCAGGAAAATGCGATATGTCATGGGCACTTGATGCCGAAATACTCTTAAATGCGATGGTTTGGCAGATACCATCAAAAACAAAAATCAGACATTGGCTTAAGATTGAGCCAAAGTGATGATTTTGCTGCACTACCACCTTGACGAAGATTTAAAAATAAAATATGTGACAGTGAAAGATCTGTCTACACTAATCTAAAAGATAGATACAACCACTTGAAGTTGGTCGTTCTTCTGCAGGCTCGTGATGAGTAACTAAATTTGAGGTTGCAAGATTTTAAAACTATAATTGAGTATAATTCTGTCATGTTAGAATTATTTCACAGCAAAAGTTATGCGAGGAGAATGTCGCTGATCATGATATGCTTGAAAAGACATTCTCCACTTTTTCGGCCTCGAGTATGCTCATACAGCAGCAACATCGAGGTATGAGTTTCACAAAGTATTCTGAATTAATCTCACACCTTCTAGTTGTTGAACAACACAACGACCTACTAATGACAAATCATGAAAGTCGATCCGCTAGATCTGCTCCATTACATGAAGTGAATGAGGTGTACTTTCAACGTGGAATAAATTGTGGCCTTTGATGCGGTTATGGTCGTAGAAGAAATGATGGTCGTAGAAAAAATGATGGTCGCAGTGGTCGGCTTGCAGTAAATAATGACCTATGATCCAAAAGGAGGGATGAGCCGTATGATACGGTTCTCAAGAAAAATTTTAAAAATTTATGCCACAAGTGTGGAGGAAAAGGACATTGATCACGCACCTATCGTGCGTCCAAGCGTTTGGTTCATCTATATCAGGCATTCCTGAAAAGGGAAGAAAATAAAACAGAGACAATTTTTATAACCGAAGATAATATTGAACCAATGCAACTTGATGTAGCTGATTTTTTTTCCCCGAAAGAAAAATGGATCACGAGATAGGTGATGAGCCCCCAATAATGTAGATGACTTTAAGTTCTGTCATTTTAATGACTTAGATATGTGCATCTCTGTAAGCCTTGTAAATAAATAAAAGTTTATGTAAAAGTTCTGTTTGATAATAGCCATGTAATATTTATTTTATTTTGTTCTTTCATTTTGAAGAAAATATGAATGTACCTCAAGTTTTATATGATTAATACTCAATCATGATGATGTTTGTGTAATTGATAGTGAAACAACTCATGTCATTTTCAAAAATAAAAAATATTTTTTTTGCTTGCTGAGGAGAAAAATGAGTGTTACAATAATTTTTGATAATTTAAATTTGATTGAAGGCTTTGGAAGAGCTACTATATTTCTACCTAAGGGGACAAAATTGGTTACAGAAAGATGTTCTATTCTCTTCTAAATTCCCTAGAAATTTGTTAAGTTTCAAGGATATCCGCCAAAATAGGTACTAATGTTGAAACAACAAATGAAATGAGTAAAGAATATCTTGGCATTACCAAGTATGTCTCAATCAGAAATATATTTTGAAAAAATTATCAATTTTGTCTTTTGGACTATATTATGCAGAAATTAGTGCGATTGAAGCACATTCTATCGTAAATCAAGAGTTTACCGATTTGAATATTTTTATTTTGTGGCATGACTGAATAGGTCACCCTGGATCAATAATGATAAGACAAATCACTGAAAATTCAATTGGCGTTCATTAAAGACCTGAAAATTCTTACAAATGATGAATTTTTACGTGCTGTTTGTCACCAAGATAAATTGATTACGAGGCCATCACAAATGGAGATTGGCATCGAATTTCTTAAATTTTGGGAACATATACATAGAGACATGTAGACCTATCCACCCACCTAGTGGAGTGTGTAGACATTTTATGATTTTAATTAATGCATCTTCAAGGTGGTCTTATGTATGCCTCTTATCATCTCGCAATCTAGCGTTTGAGAAGTTGACAAATAATTCGATTAAGGGTGTCCAGATTATCCTATTAAGGCCATTCGCCTTGATAATGCTGGAGAATTTATATCTCAAGTTTTTAATGATTATTGTTTATCAATTGGGATAATAGTTGAATATCTTGTAGTTATTTTCATACTTAAAATGGCCTCGCAGAGTCGTTTATTAAGCGTTTATAATTGATGGCTAGATCACTAATTATGAGAACGAAATTTTCCACTGCTAGTTGAGGTCATACTATTTTGCATGCAACATCACTTGTTCGTCTCTGACCGACTAACTATCATAAATATTCTCTATCTCAATTTGTCATGAATCGAATATTGCTCATATGCAATTCTTTGGTGGTGCGGTATATGTGCTAGTAGCACCACTGCAGCGCACTAAGATGGGCCCTTAAAGAAGGTTAGAATATATGTCAGGTTTGACTTACCCTCCATAAGTCGCTACCAGTACCATTGACAGGAGACTTATTCATTGCTGAATTTGCCTATTGTCGATTTGATGAAATAAATTTTTCGTAATTAGGAGAAGAGAAAAAGGAACCCATTAAAAGAGAAGAAATTGCGTGGAGAGTTTTGTTACTATCTCACTTTGATCCCCGTACTCCAATATGTGAGCAAGAGGTCCAGAAGATCATCCAAATATAAATAATAGTAAATGAAGTGCCAGATGCATTTACTGATTTGAAAAGAATAACAAAGTCACATGTCGCTGCAACGAGTGTTTATTCGAATCGTTATTCTAGAAGGATCATCAACTAGTGTCATAGATTCTGAGTCCCAGAAACACCTGAAGCGTGATAGGTCATTGGGTTCGAAAGATAAAAATTAAAAGAAGCGTGAAAGATGATAAAAAATGATACTGTGAAAGAATCTCACGAAGCGGTTCAAGGTCTGATCAATCATAATGTTCCTGTAGAAACAAGGTATCCGAAACTCAAGTAAATGAAGAACTTCTAATAAGTTCTACCGGTGATGGAATAAATGTTAGACCGATCCAAAATTTTTAGTGGATAGTGTTATTGCATAAAATGTTGCACTTAATATTATGTAAGGCGATGAGGATCTTGAACCTCAATTTGTAGAGGAATGCCGGCAAAGATGTGATTGGTCAAAATAGCAAGAGATAACCACTTGATAAACGTAAGGTTTTGGACCTGTAGTCCAAATCCTCGATGGTGTAACATCAGTTGGCTATAAATGAGTCTTTGTACGAAAAATAAATGAGATTGTAAGATACAAGGAACTCCTCGTGGCACAAAACTTCTCTCAATGACCCGGTGTCGAGTATGAAGAAACATATTCACCGATTATGGATGTAATAACATTTTGATATTTTATTAGTTTAGCTGTAAATGAGAGTCTTGAGGTACATCTTATTGATGTAGTTAAAACATACTTTTATGACTCACTTGATAATGAAATTTACATGAAAATTTCAGAAGTATTTAAATTATCTTAAAGATATCGTTTAAAGTCTCGGGCATGTACTCAAATGAGTTTACAACAATCATTATATGGTCTAAAATAATCAGGGCGTATGTGGCATAATTGCCTCAGTGAGTACTTGATAAATGAAGGTTATATAAATTTGTACTTGTATTTTTATTAAGAAAACGGCATCAGGGTTTGTCATACTGACCGTTTACGTTGATGATTGAACTCCATAAGAGGTTCAAAGGGCGATTGAGTATTTAAAAAAAGAATTTGAGATAAAGGATTTCGGAAAGACGAATCTTTGTTTTGGTCTGTGAATCGAACATTTAGCAGACGACATCTTCATCCATCAATCTACCTATAATGAGAAGATTTTAAAATGGTTTTACATTGACAACACACATATATTAAGTACTCCAGTGGTTGTTCGATCACTTGATGTGAATAAAGATCCGTTTCGACCTTAAAGAAGAAAATGAGGAATTCCTTGGTCCTGAAGTACCATATCTCAGTGCAATTGGTGCACTTATATACCTTGATAATACAACGAGGCCTGATATAGCATTTTTTCTTTTTCTACGCGAAGGCATTAGAACAGAGTCAAGCATACAATGCAATATCTAAAGGGGACTATTGATATGGGTCTGTTTTACTCTAACGAATATTGTGCAGATCTTGTTGGTTATGAGATGCAGGTTATTTATCGGACCCGCATAAATCTCGGTCTCAAACAGGCTATGTATTCACATTTGAAAGAATTGGTATATCATGACGATCTATAGAGCAGTCTGTCCTTGCCACTTCTTCGAATCATGTTAAAATAATTATAATTTATAAAAATAACAGAGAATGTGTGTGGTTAAGATTGGTGATACATTTCATCAAGGAAAGATGCGACCTGAAGAGTGATGTTCAGGTACCCACAGTTCTGTATGAAAATGTTGCATGCATAGCTCAATTGAAAGGAGGCTTCATTAAAGGAGTCAAAACGATGCGTATATCACCGAAGTTGTTTTTTACTCATGATCTACAGAAGAATGATGATTTTGATGTGCAACAAATTCGTTCAAGCAATAATCCAACAGATATATTCACCAAGTCTTTACCAACTCCAACTCTGGAGAGGATGGTGTATAAGATTGGGATGCGAATTTGAATCGTGGTTTTCATAAGGGAAAGTAAGAACATGTGTTGTACTTTTTTTTCCTTCACCAAGGTTTTTATCCCACTGAGTGTTTCTTGATATGGTTTCTGATGAGGCAGCAAGCAATGCGTATTGTGGATAGTCATGTAAAATAAAATCTATACATGGTTATCCAAGGGGGAGTGTTGTGAATGTCCATGTGAACTATGTAAAAAGGAGAGTAGTGGCATGTCAAATGACTTGATAATAGATGGAGTAGTGACCTATATGTGTCAATACCTAGATAAGATTAGTGGTCTAAGTTGTCATGTGTAAAGACCAACTTTGGTCTATATATATAGTAAAGCTATTGTACAAAAAAAAAAAAAAAAAACTTTTCTCTTGAAGAAATAATCTCACTTTCCTCTTTTAGAATCTTTCCTCTTTTAGTAATTTTCTATTTTTAAAATTTATTTAGTTTTGTATTGTATTTTATTTTATAACTAAGTATGTTGTTTTTGTTTGAAATAAATGATCTTCACCCTTCAAATGTGAAGAACTTATATATGCTATACTATATTCGTTTGTTGTTTGTTTCAGCCTTTAGGATTGTGTTCGGACCAATTTATTTACAACTTAAATTCTTTTATATATGTATCGAGTTACTCCATATGGGGGCGTATTCAGAATATAACATAGAGGTCTTTTCAGAATTTGATAGATTTTTTTATAGCTGTCCAAAGATTGTGATAAGCAGATTTGAGATAATTATTTTTTTAAAATTACCTTCTAACACGTGAAATTAAAATAGTAATAAATTTAATAGAATTGTTGTGTATATCAACCAGTCACAAATTTTTATCTCAGCATTATTTTGTGTCTCACAAATCATATTTGGCTAGGAAAATAAAAATAGAAAAATATCCCTAAAGTATATACACAACTTAAATTACATCCTTAAGATATCCCTATAGATAATAAACATCACAAATATTTTTAAGTGAGTAACTCTCGCATTTTAGGCGTGTGACTTGCTCTATTTTCTCTAGATCTAGTCTATATAATGACCGAGACCCGTACATAAGATCGTTCTAGCTTATCTTTAGAGTTTCTCCTAATATTAAATTTGTATTATGGTTAAGTATGAATATCCAATATGTTATTGTATTTGGAGTTACTTTGTGACTATGCAAAAAAAATATGCCATGTGTCACCTATAAGGTGACTAATGCAATGTCAGAGTAGCCATGTGACCACTAATGTTGGCTATAAATAGTCTTTAAATTGTTGAGAAAAAGATTCTACCTAATCTTCCATTTTTAACAATTTTCAATCATTTTTAGCATTTTGTGAACTTTTCATTTTAGCTTGAGAATCTTTTATATTATTCAACACATTGTCAGCACGAGGCTCTGTCGGTTTAAGCAAATATTATAAAAATTATAAAAGAAGGTAATATTTTATTATAATGTCTAATATCAATAAACTTGAATTTGTTGCCCTTTGATATATTGGGCAAAGGCTACATGTCTTGGGAACTAGATGCCGAGCTGCATTTAGATGCGATGGGTCTGGCAGACACCATCAAGAATGAGAATCAAACATCGATTCAAGATTGGGCCAAGGCGATGATATTTCTCTGCCACCACCTTGACGAGGGTTTGAAAATGAAATATCTTACGATAAAAGATTTTCTTAACTGTGGAATAATTTAAATAAATACGACCACGTGAAGTTGGTCGTTCTTCCACAGACCCGTTATGAGTGGCTGAATCTAAGGTTACAATATTTTAAAACTACAATTGAATATAATTTTGCTATGTTTAGAATTATTTTAAAGCTAAAATTATGCGGAGAAAACATCACTGATCATGTATGCTTGGAAAAAGCTACCCCATTTTTTCGGCCTCAAATGTGCTTCTGCAGCAGCAATACGAAGGTACGGGCTTGACAAAATATTCTGAATTAATCTCATATTTTCTGGTTGCCAAATAGCACAATGACCTCCTGATGAAAAATCATAAAAATCGATTCGTTGGATCTGCTCCATTTCCTAAAGTAAATGAGACGAATTTCCAACAGTATGAAAGATGTCGCGGCCCAAACATGATTGTGGCCGAGGTCAAAGAAGGAATGATTGTCGCCTTGCAGTAAATAACGACCAGCAACGCAAAAGGAGGGATGAGCAGCATGATACGATGCCCAAGAAAAATTCAAAAAATTTGTGTCACAAGTGGAAGAAAAATTCAGTTAATTTGTGTCACAAGTGCGGAGGGAAAGGACACTTGTCGCACATCTGTCGTGCGTCAAAGCGACTAGTCCAGCTATATCAAGCATACCTGAAAAGGAAAGAAAACAAGTCAGAGGCAAACTTCATTAATGAAGATAATATCAACTCTATTCAACTGGATATAGCTGATTTCTTTCGTTGTAGTGGTGTTGGTGTCTCGTTGCAATCATTCCGGTCAATCCCTTTCCTGTCAGGTTCCAACATGCATGAAGTCTTCAGCTTCCTGCATGGTAGCACCCATGTGAAAGGAAAAGTGGATAGTCCGCGACAATGTCAATGGTTATTAAGTTTTGTTGTTTTGTTAACTATTTATAAGCCTTGTAAATAAATAAAAGTTTACGTAAAATAATGTAATTTTTAATAGTAACACTGTAATATGTATGTTGTTTTATTCTTTCATTTGAAAAAAATTTGGATGTACCTTAAATTTTAACAATGATGAGTCATGTTGATGTCAGTGTAATTGATAGTGGAACAACTCATGCATCTTCAAAAATGAGAAATACTCCTCCATTCTAATTGGTATATCTTGAAAAGAGAAAGCCATTTGCACGAGGCGCATTGCGCTTTCCCTTGCCCAGATGTTCGCCTTTCGTTGTCAAGTAATGGTGACCCACCGAAGACTGGAGCATTGTAACATGTTGACGAAGGCCCCCGAACTAACACTTGCTGAGAAGAAAAACAAATGTTGCGACAATTTCTGACTCTCCTCGCACTCATCGGACCACTGAAAAGGCACATTCTTCTGATCATGATGGCGTCTACCACCCTCCTGTAGACAAGCCTGTCCCTACATCCCGGAGCTATTTGCAATGGGCCATAAATGCTCACACATAACAATTTAAGTAAAGACATAGCCAAATATATAAACAACAACAGAAGCAGAAAGAAGTATAACACCCAAATTCCAAAACCTAGTGTTAGTGGCACATGGAGCTACTAAACAAAGTATCCAACAGAAGTGTATGTACAAATATAGCCCTTATAAAATAGCACTACGCAGGGCCTGCTGTGAAGAAAATAAAGCAGGCTAAATAGCGTGGAAGCCACAATCAACTCGGACGACAAAGCTCACCGTAGTCTCCGTAGATTAGTTATATCTACCCAGCACATCCGGCGTCTTCGATAACTCCCATTGGTATTTGCACCACGAAAACGGTACAAAAGTGCAACTTGAGTACCCAATACAAGTATCCAGTAGGTAGCATAGGTCGACCGGGCTAAAATAAAACACAAGTAAGGAAATTGCGAGGAAAGTAAAAAAGGTCAACAATAGTAATAAAACTATCTATCGATACAAAATTAGGTAGTAAGAGCTAAATGATAACTACGACTAACAGGACATCAAGTATAGGAACTAGGCAGTAATCTGGGCATGGCCATCGCATATGGAAAATAGTTAAATGCCTCATATAATTGGAACCCGGGAAATAGGAGATGTACCTAAACTCCAGCTGAGTACTAATGCCAATACGACCGTAAATATACCGTAAGTAATAAGGCGTAAATGCGAATGCAACTAAGTAAAGAGCATAATATTAACACACAAAACCTATCCGATGCCTAATCCTGCCGGTAGGCACAAACAACACAAACAAAACTCACGGTGACTGCCCCCTTTAAGCTCGACAAGTACAAAAAACGCAAGAATGAATGCATAGGGGTGTTGAAAAGTAAACTGAATAGTGCCATCTCGTACCAGGAAGTCGCGCATCATTAGTGCTAATCTAGGGTCCGCTCCCCATTAGTGCCAATCAGTGGGTATCAAACCCTTAGTGCCAAATCAACTGGGGTACCAGACCGTTAGTGCCATAAGTGTCAAAGTACCACTCTATGCCAATAATATAACTCTGTGACTTTTAAAAACCTTATTCCGTTATATTTTGAAAATAGCGTCATAATACTAGGTGGTCATGACATAGGTATACGTATAAGTAGAAAATCTCCCTTTATTAGTCAATAGTCCAAGAAAAGTTTCAGTTTTAGTTACTTCCAAATATAATACTATCATAGTCTCGAGACACGCCCTTGCTTAATTTGCTAGAACTAGAAAAGTAAAATGCATGATCGCGACGCAACAATAGTAAAAAAGGAGTAACCATCAGCAGCTAAGAACTCATCTCGCTTGCTCGCCATACAGTTGCTCAATATAGCCAATAAGGTCCGAGGCTGCCTGCTGAAAGGCCAGGACAATCACATATGGCCCAACACCCTCTACGTCCCTCCACGGGACCCTCGAAAGCAAGTACAAAAGAATAAACTATCTAAAACAAGGCGTCCAACCTAACACCAGCTAGCCACACCATCAAGTATATTACAGTAACTCAATCTATAATAAAGGCAAAACCTAGCCTACCTGGGTGCCACGAGAATCCTCGAAAAGCATGCAATGCAAGCCCGAAGCTCTGAACACAATCGAAATTACCTGAAACTATCAAATTATAAATCTAGGGATCAAAACATGAAGAACAAGATTCATATGGCAACGTGCAATCCGGCCGGAAAACGAGATTATAACGGGCCCATAGGTCTTTTGGCTAAACAAAATAAATTACAAATACCGGCACAAAATCCTCAGCTCAAGAAACACATGGTTCGAATTTGAGTTCAATTGGACCATTGAAGGTCCTCAATCGGCCAAACAAGGTTTTATGAAATAAAAGAGGGTGCAAAATATTGCATAAACCAAAAAGCTAAAACGGAAGAATTGCTTACCGGGAATCGAGTGTAACTTGATCACTGAGGGAAGGAAGAACAATGCATTAGGAATCACTCGAAATCCGCTGAAAATTATAAGAGAAAAGCAGAAATCACTAACAGCTGTTAATGGGGGAATTGAAAGCTTTAGGAAGGAGGAAACGCACTTACCCAAAGAGGGAAACCAATAGTAAAACCTTCCCAAGGACTCCCTTTTACTAAATTGTTGAGAGCTTAGAAGAATCCTCGCTTAGAGAGAGAGAGAGAGGAGTGAGATAGTTTAAACGAAATGACTGAAATAACGAGGTTCCTTGTTATTTAATTGACCATAATGAAGCGCGATCTCACTAATTCATGCGATTGCGCTAAATGAGTGAAAACTTGAATGGCGCGATCGCAGCTGGGGAGCGTGATTGCGCTAAAGGGAAAAACTACGGGATTATCGTGATCGCGTTGTAAGGGGCATGATTGCGCTAAACGAAGGAGAAGGAGGTTTACCGCAATTGCACAAGGGGAGTGCGATCACGCTAAGTACCTGGAATCTGCAGAGAAATTTGCAACAAAATTCCCAAATGAAGGCATGGAATCAACACAAAGGCCAACAACAACAAATCAAATATGCATTTTAAGTGAAAAACACCCTCCGTACTCAATGGAATCTTCAAAACGACCAATAGAGGTCGTTTGAAGAAAAAGACGCTCATAACCAAGGAGGGACAAAACATCAACTTCTACCTACATACCTAAAACGAGTCCGGACACCTTCGGAAACGAACTAAAGATTCAGCTAGCCCAAATCATTGTTCCGGAGCTGATGGATTTGTCGAAATTCCGATCCGATGCTTCAATCACCAAAAGCCCACCCAGGCTCCAAAATGCATTTTGGTTGAACTGAAATTTTACAAAACAGTTCAAATTCTAAAAGAGAACTCTGAGACACGAACTAAAGGTCCATCTAGACTAAAGTAGGCATTTCAGAGCTAATGGAATTGTCGAAATTTGATTTCGAGCGCGTTTACTAAGAAATCGCTCTCAAGTTTCACCATCTCAAGATTAGGTCTTTAAAACAGGAAAACTGAGATAATAGACTATAGAACTGCCAAGGAACGAAAGTAACAGTCCCAACAAGTCATAAATGCCTTGTGGCAACTAATAGAAAGTAAAAAGCTGAAAGGCAAGTAAATGACTAAAACGAGTCATTACACACCCCTTCCCATTCAACCTCCGAGACTGAAGAAAAGAGATAACTCTACAAGGATGCGACCCACACAGACCCTTCTATCAACCCTCTGGAATACCAGGCATGCATAATGTAACAGTCTTGGCATGACAATCTAGAATAACATGATAAGGAGAAAAGCCAATCCATATCCAAAATGACGTTAAGGTCTACCATATCCAACAAGATCATGTTTATCCAAGCTCATACCTCGACAAAATTACAAGGAGAGATCGGTACACCCGATCTAACACTAAAGACTCACCCATTGGAGTAGACACATGAAGAGGGGTGGGCAATGCATCAGATAACATGTCAAAACCAGCAGCAAGGTATGCAAACAAATACAAGTGAGTAGACCCTAGATCAAATAATACTGAAGTAGGCTAGAGCAAACTGGGACGATTCGTATTAATCGCAGCATCAAAAGACTCTGTCTCTGGGCAAAGCATAGCACCGCATGTCACCACCTCTGGGTTGAACGAGAGCACGACCCTGACCCCTACCTCTCTGATATGCATGAAATGCCTGAGAAGCTTGCTAAGACTCAATTTGTATGCGCTGGGGACAAAACCTCTGCATATGACCAGCTCACCACAAGAAAACGAGCACCCGAAGCTGATGGCTGATATGATGAACTCTGAAACCTCGAATGGCCACCTCAACCTGAACCCCTTTGCTAAGCCTCTGAACAACTCGATGATAGACTGGATGCTTGGAATAGTACTCGGCGGTGAAAATGACCAGTGTGCTAAAGGAAACCTCCGCCTCCAAATGAGGCGCCAAAAAACTAAGCATGACCATAAGAACGGGGCCTCTTGCCCCTCCTATCACTAGTCTGACCTTTATGCAGCTGCTCAAACCCTCTCGTTGCCTTAATCACACTGCAAAGTACCCCTGGCAGCTGTGAAGCTGTGAATACCGAATTATGAAGGTACGAGCTCAATCCTATCATGAATCTAGCTATCTTCTCCTGCTCGTCAGTTAAGATAAC
>JBDJHY010935889.1:0-14663 GCA_039654485.1 Withania somnifera
ATTTTGCGTAAAATAGCAAGCAACGACATAAAAAAAAAATTGATTTCAAATTAATAATCTTTTACCCCTTTTATCTATGCCTAGATTATAATTTATGAATTATAAATCTACAGAACCTTTTGGTAGAGTCAATTGTGTGAAAGAAAACTATTGATTGAGAGATCAATGATGTGTATTTGTATGATTCAATAATCAACAAAAACTGATTTGTGTCCTGTAAGAAAATTATGAAAAATTGACAAGACAATTCTATCGTTTAGGATAATATATGAAGCTCCACTAGCTTGAGATCATAAATAGACACCAGGGAAGACTTTGACTTTCTTATACTATATGTTTAACCTAAATCAGTAAAATAATTAAATAGTCCCTCGTGATAATATTAAGATTTTAAGTTTGTCCAAGTGTAAAAAGTATTTACTTAACAAATAGTGATACAAAGATTTGGTTTGCGGTTTATTGATTGGCCATTCCTAAAACATTTATTTAAGGAGATTAAGAATACTCCTAGCTAAAGTATGAATAATTCAGGAAAATATACATCTGGTAATTTAAGTATGAAATTCGCAAAAATAAAAATACATTAGGTTTATATTTAACGTTTTATACATGTATTTTTAATCATTAACTTTAAAAATTATCAAAGTACAAAATGATGCTTCTTGATTATAAATGCTAGGGCTTTGAGTTTCGAGGAAATGATCTTATTTGTTACTTGCAACTGAATAATGGAAGAATATTAACTTTTTTAGATGTCGAATGTAGAAATTGAAATTTTCGTATAAGAAAGAAATAAAACTAAGGACAAATTTGTAAGGACAACACAAAATCAATTCTAGCCGTCCTTTTTTTCTTTCTTGTTTTTGATATATTATACACTTGTCATTAAAGTCACATGGGAAAAGCACTAATTTGACCGATTGTGTTTTTTCTCCTTACCCGCTTTCAGTGTCTCGTTTAGAATTACTTTTGAGTAACATCTAACAATGGATTTAAACTTTGAAAATAACTTTGTTGCGAAATGTAAGGTTACTGCACCATTCTTAAATTCTACGTATAATGAAAATTTTAGTACCCCAATTATTTTTCTTTAATGGACAGGAGGTTATCTCACCAAAGGTAATTGAGTATGATTATATTTTATAAGAAGAGAGATACTTTATACATTGATGGATCAACAAAAGAAATTCTGGATTAGAGAGACATAAGAGCAAATAGCAATCTTTAAGAATAATGAGGGGTCATTTGGTTACAATAACAAAGTACTAAAATTTCGAGATAAGAAAATATGTGATTAGTTTATTGAATTTTTAAATAACAATCCCAAGATTATCTGATTTCCATAATATAATCACAATATAACGTGAAACTAAAGGACCCCTAAAGGTGTATGGATCCCGTTAAACAAGTATTATTTGAACATAGAAGGCTCTCCTAACAACACAACAGTAATAGCAATGAATAAACAGCACAAACTAACAGCATTAAAGCACCAAGCAGAGTACTGGTTACTGAAATATGGTTTGAATTTACTACCTCTAGCCTCTAGATAGATTGGCTAAAATACCAAGTCAAGAATCTCGAGTAGAAATTTTAAAACTTTAATCATAAAGCAACACAATCAGATGCCAAATCTCAAGAAAATTCTAAACTCGACAAGACATCTAAAACCACCAAGCGGTGACGAATTATCCTTGGTTCTCGTCTACGTTATAAATCATCATATTATATTATATTATTAAACTAAAAATGGAAATAAAATAAGCCAAAACCAAATTACTAGTTTCCCGCTCGAATAAACTAAAATACTATAAAATATTTATATGAATTTATTAGTATTTATTAATCCCAACCCCAAAAGTTTATCATATCATATTATTATAAAAGTGGAACCCTTGGAATATATTTTTGCCCCCATAATATATCAAAATCACATTAAAAACACCTAACTAATTATTAAATAATAATATTTTAATTACCTCTCAGAAAATAATAAATTTGTAATGAATTAATGAAGCCTATCCAAATTCTTGATTTTGCTTCCAGCTTCCCTTTTGCATCAGTTGCATTTTTCAGCTTTCTATGAACATATACATTAAAGCCACTTTTTTAATGGGACATTTTTGCCTCTATCTAAATATTACTTTTATAATATTGTTATTATATCAATTAGTACATTTACCTTTTAATAAGTAAATAATAAATTGGAACACATTAATGTGTTCATGAACACCTTTTGTCACTCCATTAGTGTCATTTATTCTTTACTGTACAGCTATTTGAGCTTATCCTTTTATTTAAAATTTGTTCAATTCTATTTTTCAATTAGAAAGAGAACCAGTACTACATTAATGCTCATACAAATGAATTCAACCCATTCATATTATACAGAATTGTTTAATTGCTTTAAATCAATACATCATCTAACTTTTGTAATTACTGTATTTTTTCATATTTTCTTAACTAGGCTTTTCAAATTCTAAACAAAGGAAAAAGTTCATTAAATAATTAAATGTAGGTTAGTTTAATTTAATAAATACATATAGGAATGCCAAGGAACAAATCATTTCCGTTAGGATGAGTTTTAGCTAAGCAAATCGTCTTTGATCTTTCTTTTCTTTTCCTTTGAAGAACAATTATAAATTTTTCATGAACTAAAAGAAAATGAGAGATGGAGAAGTACATCGAGTTGATAGATGTCGATATTGAATAATCGCCGGATTCAACTCCCGTTGCCTTCAAACTTCATTGGATGACACCATCTCCACGTGTAGTGCTAGGAGATTCATGAGTTATGGAAGGGAGGGGTTGAGATTTTGGAATGATTTGAGAATTTTCATTAATTAATTCTTTCTTATTATTTATTCTGATCACAACTTTTAGATGAAAAGACAATATATTTAATTTAACATATGGACTATTTATGGCTAAAGAAGTGACTTGCTTATCAATTATATTCAAGATTATGCCAAGGAAGGTATCTCAAATAACAAAAAAAAAAAAAAAAGGGTTGATCGTATCTTATGGTGTTTGAGTTTTGAAAGAGTATATGAATATTCTTTGTAAATAGTATAGTGAGCATATCTTTATCTTCCCGCTTTCTGGTTTTTTTACCTGTCTTTTGTAACGGTCATATTATTGGGCACTATAAATAGGGAGTAACCTCCGCAATAGTTATTTCCACTTTCATTATCGTTGTTCAATGGCATTAATAGCCATTAGTAATTATCTAATCGTAACAGTATTAATAGTAATTTTATGATATAGTAATTATCTAATTGGAGCGGTATTCTATATTTAGTCCTATCATGTTGAACTGGATTATGAGCAATGTTTATGGCTGCCTTATTGTCGCAATACAGATTCATTAGAAAATTCATAGGTCTTCTTAGCTCTTCCAAAAATCTCTTGAGCCACAACAGTTCACAAATTATGTGTGTCATGGATCGATACTCAGCCTCAACACTACTTCAAGCCACTACGTTTTGCTTCTTACTTCTCCATACCATTAAATTTTCCCAAACAAATATACAATATCCATATGTTGACCTTTTATTAATAAGTGAACCAGCCAAGTATCCATCCATGTAAGCCTTAATACTTCTTTGCTCATTCTTTCTGAAGAACAACCTTTTCTCATGAGAACTCTTTAGATACCTAAGGATTCGATACACAACTTCTCGGTGTTCTTCTCATGGATAATGCATGAACTGACCGACTAGGCTCACAACAAACACCATATCAGGTATAGTATGCGACAAGTAAATCAACTTGTATACTAATCTCTGATACTGGCCCTTATCAATCAATTTTCCTTCCTTTGCAAACTTTTGATTTTGTTTCTTTTAACAAATTAAGAACATACTTCCTTTGTGACACTGTAATTCCTTTCTTCGAACGTGCAACCTCCATGCCGAGAAAATACTTCAGTAGGCCTAAGTCTTTTATCTCAAATTCTAAGGCAAGACGTTCCTTTAGATTTTTTATTTCAACCACATCATCTCCTGTGAGGATGATATCTTCGACATACACTATAAGAACTAATATTTTTTCCTTCTAGTGAATGTTGAGTAAACATTGTGATCTACTTGTCCTTGCACATACCCTTGCTTCTTCAGAAATTGAGTAAACATTGTGAACCAAGCCTTGGAGACTATTTTAGACCGTAAAGAGATCTTCTAAGCCTGCATATCTTTGACTAGTATTTTTCTTCAAAACCTTGTGGGGGGTCCATATACACTTCTTCCTCTAGTTTCCCATTCAAGAAAGCATTCTTCACATCCAACTGTTCAAGAAACCAGTCAAGATTTACATCAATCGTCAACAAGGCTCTAATTGAGTTTAGCTTAGCTAATGGAGAATATGTCTCGAGATAGTCTATGCCAAATACCTGCATGTGTCCCTTAGCTACTAGGAACCTTATACCACTCCAACGACCCATTTGATTTGAATTTGGTGTTGAAAACCCACTTGCAGCCCAGTGGTTTCTTTCCTTCCAGTAGATCAACCAACTCCCGCGTCTCATTTTTTCAGGAGCTCCCAGTTCCTCCAAATTAGCCTATTTTCGTTTGGAATTCATAGAGCATCCTGCACATTTTTGGAATCTCCATACTAGAAAGTTGTGAAGCAAAGGCTAAGTAACTAGGAGACAACTTTTCATAGGACACAAATATAGGAATTGGATATTTAGGAGCACTTTTAACACCTTTGCATTTTGTAACAGGTAGGTCCAAACCTGAGAAGGAATTAGAAATAGAATCAGTTGGAAGATTACCTTGAATTCTAGTAAGGTCTTAAGGAACTCACTTTTGGCAGTGTTGAGAATCTTCAATCTTTTTTCCTTGAGTTTGGTTCCTTCTCGAATACACCTTTATTTTTTTTGTTCACTATTCCCAGTTTTAGTCTTGTCATTTGAAGGCTTTACAGGCTCAATAACCAAGTTCTTATCATTTAAGTCACTTAGGTCGCTATCATCTCTCGTATCACGATCCTTTTTGTTAGGACCAAACTTTAAGACAAAGACTATCATCCTTACCCAGGATTTATCATGTCAAATTATTAAAAATGTAATTTTAGATGCGGAAGAGTACATAAATTCATAAGTGCCATAGTGTCCGTCGTATGGTGGTTATTGATCTTCCAAACCAAGACGTGAGCCGCTCTCTTTTTCTAATGATGCGATATCAGTTTGGGGATCATAACCCTATATTTATGAAAGCATAAGTTATGCATTTCTAGTTTAACCCATTATTAAACTAAAAGTTACATTCCGGTATCTACACATAAGAACCCCATATTTTATGAGGTATCTCTTAAAGTCATTAACTTTAAACCTATCAATCTTCCACTTGAACTACACATATATGTATAAATAACTTCATAAATGTTTGTCACCTTATGAGCTCAAAATATTTTCTATCATAATCTGAAGTACCTAAGAAAAATCTCGTTCATCAATCATGTCAATATTGAACCAAGATGGTTTTTGTTATACTTATCGTAACTAAACCTTCCTTGATCACGAATACCAACATAACCAAATGTCATAAATAAAGTATGGATGTGTAGCACAAAAATTACATGCAATATGATCTAACCATGCCTATTTCCAACTGGTCCTCCTGAAAAGCAAGTCAGAGTGAATAATAAACTAAATACTTTATTTCTGCAAAAATAACCTCAAAATCCTTAAACTCAAAACTATAATCTGAACTTTAAACTGAAGACTGAATTGTATCTATATAAAGAACATTCAAAAGGTTACAAACTCCCACTAAAAATGAATATCCTGAAATGGCATGACACCTCTATGAGTAGTATGCTCATAAAAGACTTTAAATGACAATCCCTTAGTAAGTGGATCCACAACCATGGAGTTTGTACCAATACGTTCTTTAGACACCTAAGCTCTCTGGACTTTTTATTTAACAGCCAGGAACTTTATGTCAATGTGCTTTGACTTTACCGAACTCCTGTTGTTATGTAATAACCTAAGTATCTTTCAACTTATTCACAAATCTGCAGCTAGTGATAAAATTTTGAAGTCCTATTTCATAATCAAATGTCATACAATATGGTATAAACTCAACTTTCATGGCAAAACGAGTTTTGAATATTCATTTAATACTCTTCCAGATATAACTCATCAAACCAAGCTTGTATCATATTATGTTAACATTCAAAAAAATCAGTATATATTTGATTACCTGTAACTTTTCTGACTTTCTTTATATGAGCATAAAATAATTGTTCTCTATAAATACCTTATGAACCGTTTGGTTACTTTCAAAAGATAATTTTATAAATTATATAAATATATGTCCAGCATCACAACAATAAATGCAATATTTATATGTATATAAACCTGAGAATATATCAGACTCTCTATTTTCAAAACACAAGGAATCATCTACATTTTCTTATCTCAAAATCATTCTTGGGCATTGTTCAAACTAAACTTGTCTCCTTTGACAATAGAAGTATTAGTTGATCTGTAATCTTGTATTCTAAATCTCTTTAATACCTTTCAATATAGGTCTTTTGCAATAATTCAAAAATACTTCAAGAATTTTCTTGATATATCTAAATCCCTAGTACACAATTTGTATCACCAAACAATTTCATCTTAAAATTTCTTATCAGAATTTTTTTGATTTCATGCAACAAGATTATATTGTTTGTGAAAAGCAATACATCATTGACACAAAAGATCAGAAAAATGCTTTCTCCTACTGAACTTGTAGTATATAAAATTATCAACAAGATTCATCTTGAAATCAAATGAGATAATAACTTGATAAAAATTATAACACCGTTAATGAGACACTTTTTATAAATTCATATATAAAAAATCATTAATGAAATTGGTTTTTGAGGTTGTGGAGTTTGTTCTCTTGAAAATAACTTTTTTAACAAGAGGTTGAATACTTTGTCTTCATCTGAATTTACTTCTTGAACAATGTCAGGTATAAAAAGTTGTTTCTGAGCATTGTCAATAGCATTTAATGAAATACCAATATATTTCTCTTCAAAGACAATGTTCTTAACCATTTCTCGCCCTCAAGCTCCACATTCTTAAAGAACTTCATATTATTCATCTCATAAATAGCCTTAAAAGTGGAATGATAAAATTGGTAACCTCTAATCTTTTCAAAGTTCCAATAAAGTAGAAACTCTAGTGAAAACTTTATAAAGAATATACAAATGTTGTGGTATGTAAGTATACCCACATCTTGAGAAGTCGTTAAGAACTTTTATGAAATACTATTGACTATTCCAAGAAATCATATAGAATGATCCACTAATTTTCGTACTTATAAGTTCTACGACTTTTAATTACTTGTTGAATCCAAATGTCCTTACATTTATTTATTTTCCTTTAATTACTTACAAATATCAGAATTTGAAACAATTAAAGAAATATCTAGAGAATATCATGGGACACACTTCTCTTAGTTCTCATTCTTAAGACATAACTTAATCTATTGTGCCACTATGAAGATGAAGTTGTGTAAGTAGTTCTATATTGTTGTAACCACAGTTTCTTTATTCTTTTTGTACCTCATTGTAATTTGATTTGTTAATGTGTATCTATCCGTCTCTTTTCATTCTCGACAAATCTTTTTTTTTTAAAACTTTGATCATAAGTTTCTTAATTGTCCTTATCTTTTCAAAAATAGTGTTTCTGAATGTTTTCGGAATGACCTTCTTCATGATCACCATACACATACGATTTGATATCTCCCATTGTTCTATCTCCCTCTTTTCACTAAAGGTACTCTTATCTATAAGTGGTAGTGGAGAATTAATCCTTAACACAAGATTGAGATCCATGACTCCGGGAAATGTGTTAAGGTTGTCTTGCCATGACTTGAAGTTAGAGTCATTTAAAGTAAGAACAAAATTGATGTTGATAGTAATATTTACAGGAGTAGATGAATTAGAGAACAACAAATAACATAGTAAGCTCACATATTATTCATACCAAACTTAAACATAAATTTGAATAAAGGCATCCCATCTCAAGATATCGGTCACTCAATTATTATTTTATATTTGGACAAAATAATAACTTGTAAGTAATATCTTGGCGTAATGATCAAACACTGATAATAAAGAACATGCCGAATAGTAAATTTTTCTTTGGGTCGATTTATTATTCGCAGGTAAAACCAAATAATTATCACGTGTATCTTATAAAAAATATATGTAATTCTGTCAAGCATTTACCTTCCTTTGAGCAGATCAATATTCACATGAGTTACACATATACAACTATTTATATTTCAAATGAAACAAATCTACACGAGATATCACTTTGGCGATATATATATATATATATATATATATATATGTATGTATGTATGTATATGTCATTATTCTAATTTAAATTCACTGCAAAAATATGTCAATTCTTTAATTAAAATACACTAACAATGAACTTAACATATAATTCATTAAACTGGAAAAAAAATATTTGAATTAAAGATAAACACTATCTCAAGATATTAGCACTCCATTGATATTTTATCTTTTTTAGACAAAATATTAACTCGTACATGATATCTTGATGTAGTAATCAAACATTGATAATAAAACAACATGTCAAATATTAAACCTTTTTTTGGGTCGATATATGTATTCTCATATAAAGCCAAATAATTATCACACATTTGTTACCGTAAAGTGCACTTGAAATTCTATAGAATATTGACCTTCCTTTGAACCGAACAATATTTTCATAAATTACATATACATAATCTTTTTATATTTTAAAATAAATAAATATCCATAAAAGAAGTCACTTTTGCGACATCTAACTTCAATTTATTTATCTTAAAACCTATATAACTTACCAATATTCAAATTTAAATTCTCCAAATCAAAATCTATAAATTTTTCGAACCAAAATATGTCAATTTCCAAGGATAATAAATCAACAGTGAGCCGAAAATAATCCAAAAAATACTACCAGTATTCGATTAACTTGATCCCTGCAAGCAACCTTTTCATGGGCCAAACCACTGTGACGCTTTATAAATCATGTAATTATCCCATTCTAATAGATTTCTTAACCAACACAAAATCATTGTACCATAAAATAAATTAGTACCAAAAATATATTGGTGGATAGTTACAGCAGGTGAACCATCCACTCAAAACTCATGATTATGAGCGGCTATACAAAATAATAGTAATAAATCTCAATATTTTTTTGCACATACCATATTTGTCTCAATGATTCAAAATATTAATAATAAATTATGAATCCATGGGAACAAAGATTATGTAGCGGCATCAATAATTAGCCGACCTGCCGCAGTAATAATTTTATCTTCTTTAAACTTTAGTTTTCAAATACACTCTTTTTTCACAACAACTAAACCAAAATAATTCTCAATAATTTAATAAGATAATGGCTCTGTCTTTCTTTCTTTCCTTTTTTTTTTTTTTTTTTATTACTAAAAGAAAAAAATAACCTAATGAGCTAAATCACAATATGGGCAGCAGCCATACATGCCATTCTAAATCCATAAACATGAATGAATGTAAAAGCCAAATCAGTTTGCCGATAATTGTAATCACATACACAATACCAAAAGCAACGGATGTATACGGAAGTTTTTCTTTTAACAGAGCCTTAATGAAAACATAATAGAGGCTCTTGATATCAATTGTTAGGACTAAACTTTAAGATTAAAATTATTGTTTTTGCCTAGGATCTATCGCGCTAAATCATTAGTATCATAGTATTCGTGTTTGGTGGTTATTGGTCGTGTTATTGGTCTTTCACGACGTGAGCATGAGATATCAGAAAAAAAGTCCTCTGGTTTAGAAACCATGACTCTATACTTATAAAAGTATAAATTGTGTAATTCTAATTTAGCCCATCATTAAATTAGAAATTACATTCCTATATCTACACATAAGACCCCATACTTTATGAGGTGTCTTTAGACCCATTAACTTTAAACCTTAGAAGATGACTTTAATTTGGGTCAACCTTTTAATAATAGTACCCAACATACAATTATTCTTAATACAATATATATGTAAGTCCATAGAAGTTCTAACATTTTTCATCTCTAAGATCACATTTACTCATATCTTCTCCTAGATCCCTCACATCACATTTACTCATATCTTCTCCCAGATCCCTCACATCAACTTTTATTGAAATATCTAACGCGTCATTTGTTTGACATCTAGTTTCCTCAATATAAAAAAAGGCCGAATATTTACCTTCATGATGCTCCCCCTGAAGATGAGTACTAAAATAGAGTTGGGACTCAAAGAAGGTTAGATCCATTTGACAATTATCTTCCTAACATGTGGATCATAACACTTATATACCTTTTGACTTAAAGCATATCCTTAAAAAAAAATACTTCTTAACCCGCAATTTAATTTTACTAGGATTATGAACATGAACAAATGTTGTACATTCAAAAACTTTCGATGGAAGATTTGTAGTAAACTTAGAACTCAGAAAACTCTCTTAAAGACGTCAAGGTGTTTTAAATTTGAGAGGCTGAGATGGAATCCTATTAATAAGGTAAGTAGCAGTCAAGAGTGCCTCTCCCAAAAGGTATGTCATTTTGTTCAGGTATGTCCAAATAAAAACTCTGGTGGACTATCCTAGTTTTTTTTGGAAAGCTTCCTAGTTGTTCATTAAAAAACTCAGGACCATTGCCCCTTTGAAAATTCTTGATTTTCTCATTAAAATGTATTTCCACCGTGACATAAAGTCTCAAACACATTTTTAGCCTCAGTTTTGTTCTTCAATAAAAAAAAATTAACTCAATCTAGTATGGTCATCAATAAAAGTTACAAACTACTGTTTTCAGACATTATTGAAATTTTAGATGGTCCCTAAACATCACTATGAATCATCATGAAAAGTTTTGAAGCCTGATACTTTTGAGAGGGAAAAAAATCGATGATGCTTATCCATTTCACAGAATTCACATTGAAACAAGAAAGAATTATTATTTCGTTACAACTAGGGTAACAAATACCTTAAATAATAAAAACTTGGATGTCCAAGTCTATAGTGCCAAAGCATGCCTTTATTCTAAACAAAAGTAAAGTTCAAACAAATTGGATTCTGTTGTAGGAAATTGTTCCCGTTGTCAATAAAATAAAGACCTTCAGATTATGTAGCACTGCCAATCGTGTTTCACGAGACCTTTTCCTTAAATTCATATAAATCAGAGTCAAAATAGCATGATAATTAAGAGAACGAGTTAGTTTACTGACATAAATCAGATTGTAAGAGAGTTTTGAAACATGAAAAATATCATGAAGTTTGAGGGATGGTGATAGTTTAACAGTTCCTTTTTCGACAATTGCAGAAAAGGAACCATCAGCTATCTTGACTTTATTATTCCCTACACAAGGAGTGTAAATAGAGAAGACGCGGGAACTTCTAGTCATATGACCAGTATCTTTGGAATCTATGATCCAAGAATCAATTTGGTTGGAGTTGGAACTAATAAAGGCAGTGTTGTGACAGAAAGCAGTAAATTCAAGAATAAATAAAATAGAGAAGATTAAATTTAACTAGGAAAAACCCTTCTTGTCGAAGGTAACAACCACGAAATCATCAAGTTTCAAATATATCCACTATAAACAAAAGAGAGTTACAAGATTCTTCAAACGGCTACACCACAAGTGTCAAATACAAAAAAGCAATAGCTACACCAACAAAACTAAATAGAGAAAAATAATTCAAGACAAAGTTAATATTTGGGACTCAAAACATGATGCTTCAGACCTCCAAATACGATTTACATTGTCCAAATTCAATATGTTAGGAATACCCAGTCAAAGTTTTATCCCGATTCAACGGTTAAATAATAAAAAAATGCAATTTAAAAATCATTGATCGGTTAAAAAGCTGCTGCAAAAAAAACCCTTTCTTATTTCATCTTTCTTGGTGAAAGTTTTCTATAAAACATCTTTTGTACTATTATCTTTCAAAGATAAATACAAATAATTCTTGAATAATTCTCTAAGCATCCCTACTTACAGATAATGAGTGGTGTTTTATTAAAATTCAAAACCAAATGCAAATACAAATAAAAAATTAAATTCTATTTCAAATAGGATTGAAAACCCCAAAGAGAAAGGAATAGGCCATGGGCCTTTGGATGGAACATGGGTCATAATCCAACAAACTCCCCCTTTATCTAAGGAGCCAAATGTATGTTCAAATGGAGGTATTATTGACAAACTTCATGTCTGCCAAAATTCTTTAATACACATGTTTCTCTGCAACCACCGCCTTCGTTAGCATAACTGAAGGGTTGTCATCAATGTATATCTTCTCAACCTCAAATAATTTCTCTTCCACAACCATTCTAATCCATTGATACTTTCTACCAATATGCTTGGACTTAAAATGAAAATTAGAGTGCTTAGTGAGATAATAGCAGCTTGATTATCATAAAACAACATGAACCTTGACTGCTCAAAGTCAAGATCTTTCAGAAATTTCTTCATCCAAAGCAATTCTTTGGCTCCTTCAATAATAGCATTATACTCGGCTTTAGTGGTGGATAGAGCTATGAACTTTTGTAATCTAGATTGTAAAGAAATATCTCCCCTTGCATAAGTGATTAAATAACCGAAAGAGGATTTTGAATTGTCAAAATTACCTCTCAAATCAAAGTCTATGTAGCAAACAAGTTCAAGATTTCCACTACCAAAGCACAATTCCATATCAGAAGTACCCTTCAAGTATCTCAGTATCTATTTTACAGAGTCTAAATATTCCTTTTAGGGATTAGAAAGAAATCTACTAACGGTACTAACTGAATGTGCAATATCTGGTCTAGTGCAAACCATAGTATATATCAAACTACTAATTGCAGAAGAGTATAGAATACAAAACATCTATTTCTATTCTTTATTTGTGGATGGACTCTATCTTGTACTCAGTTTAAATTGTTTAACAAGAGTAGAACTAACCACTTTTGCTTCTATCATATTGAACCTCTTGAGTACATTCTCAATGTACTGTTTTGGAGATAATGGCAACTCTTTTTTTTTTATCTTTGTCTTTGTGTATTTGTATGCTTAAAATTTTTCTTTCTGGCCCCAAGTCCTTCATCACAAATGATTTGCTTAACTCCTTCT
The DNA here is from genome assembly GCA_039654485.1 of Withania somnifera. Classification (NCBI taxonomy): domain Eukaryota; kingdom Viridiplantae; phylum Streptophyta; class Magnoliopsida; order Solanales; family Solanaceae; genus Withania; species Withania somnifera. Next base: position 13,141 of record JBDJHY010935889.1, read on the forward strand.
TAAAGACTGCAACTCTAGATTTATTTATGCCAACAATCAACGTAGCATCCATATAAAATAATAAGATAATGAATCACCATCAGCAAACTTTTGAAAGAATACACAGTGATCTGAAGAAGTTTTCTTGTATCTCTATTTTTCAATGAAAGACTCGAACTTCAAGTACCACTGCCTTGGAGCTTGTTTCAAGCCATAAAACTCTTTCTCAATTTGAAGATATATTTTTCTTTTCTTCTAACTACAAATCCTTCAAGATGCTCCATGTAAATTTCTTCATTATATCACCCTGAATAAAATTAGTCTTGACATCCATCTGCTCAGCCCTAAATCTAGGCTTACAGCTACGCCTAGAACTATATGAACATAAAATATTTTCACATCAGGTGAAAAAATTTCATCAAAGTCAACTCCCTTTTTCTGAAAAAACCTTTGACAACTAACCTCGCCTTATACGTAGGCTCAAAAGTGTGTTTTTCTTGTTGAAAATCCATTTGTTCAATAAAGCTTTCTTACCTTTCGATAATTTCACTAGCTCATATATGCTAATCTCGTGGGGTGACTTTATCTCTTCTTTCATAGATTCTAAACGCTCATATTTATGAATGTCTTAAATGGATTCATCATAACCTTCAGGTTCTCCTATGTCAGTTAAAAGTACATACTCATTAGAAGAATAACATGTTAATGTTTTCTTCACCCGAGTAGATCTTCTACGAGAAATTTCAGGAGCATCCAAAATACTTGCCTAAGAAGGTTGCGGATCAACCAAAATATCATCAATAGAAGTATCTATATGTTCAACACCTTGATAATCATTTTGTTTCTTATCACCATCAACATCATTATCTTGGGTTTCATGTAAATTGGAGTATCAGTAATAGAAACTGGATCAACATTAACTAAGCTTTTATTATTCTCATAATATGTATTCTCAGTATTGTTAATATCTTTAATAGTTTGGTCTTCAAAAAATATTGCGTCATGACTTCTGATAAGCTTCTTATCAATCAAATCATAAGATTGTTACCTAAACTCATCCTAACCATAACCAATGAAGATACACTGCTTAGTTTTGACATTCAGTTGATCTCTCATTTTTTGGAACATGCACACAAGCTTTACACCCAAAGACTTTCAAATAATCATGAAAAACATCCTTAGCAAACAAAACTCTATTAGGGACATTACTATCAAAAGCGACTGTTGGAGACAGATTGCTAATATAAGCAACAGTGTTAACTGCTTTCGCCTAAAGGAATTTGAAAGTTTAGCCTCTGAGAGCACGCATCTAACTCTCTCAACTATAGTTCTATTTATCCTTTCTGACAAGCCATTCAATTGAGGTGTCTTGCATTGAGTTTTTTATTGGTGTATACCTTGCGATTTGTAGTAGTTATAAAAGGACCATAATACTCTCACCATTATAAGTTACGAATGCATTTTAGTTTTTTTCTAGTGTGTCTCTTGGACAAGACTTCAAATTCCTTAAAAATATCAAGTACTTGATTTTTGGATTTTAAAAA
>JBDJHY010935999.1:0-11898 GCA_039654485.1 Withania somnifera
TGGCTAGAGGCTGATTTTGGTAATAAAGATGAATAATGACATAAATCAATAAATGGAAATATTCTAATAATAATATAAGTAATAACCTTTTAACTGTTTTAGACTCGAAGTTGTATCGAGCACCTGGTAATACTATTTTCACTTGTTTTAGTCCAAGCTTTATATCCTAGCACTGGGAAATATCATTTGACTAGTTAATGTTGGGACTTGAAACTGGTTTCCTTTGGCAGTGAGTATAGTCATTGACACTTGAGCCCGTCACTGTACAGAAGTGAGTACAACTTTTTGACACTTATCGCATTTGACGGTTATAGAGACATTGATGATGTAGTTCCTTTAAGGATATTGGTGATACAACTATATTGAGGCTTTGTACACCCTAACTTGCCGAGTGCAGCTGGACTATATTATTGATTTTAGGTGCGAGATGCCAGACTTTGATAACCTTGTGTCTCTGTGAGTTCGGATGTGAGGTCATGATGATTTTAGAGATTATACGTGGTGACATACCTCCATGGAACTTGCCTCTAGGTTGAAGCGACATAGAGGGGGGGTATATAGTGGAAAGGAAGATGTATCGGGAATACTTAGGTTAACCTTCCATGGGTTCTTCTTGCTGGCCCTACGGGTATCGGAAGACATGTATACAGGAATTGTTACTTCATGTTGTTGTGTTTACTTTTCTGCACTTGTTTTCTTCAGTGTACCCTGGCTGAGATATACGACCTACGATGGTGTGTTTTCTGTGTATGCTGTATTTCTTTCTGGGGGACTAGCCAGCGTTTATTTGCATTACTTTATTATTCTTATTACTGCTTAGTTGTTTTTATTGGTTAATTAATACTTCATGTTATGTGGGATATTGTGCCTTATACTATTAGTCATTCATTTACCCTTTACTTGAGGTTACTAGTGTACCATCCATGTTCTCCCCCTATCTTCTTTTGACTCCTGATTTATTATATTATTTATCCACATATACTGTTGCGAGGATTCAGGGTACATTTTCCTTCATTGTTTGAGATTCTGTTATGTGATTAGCTAGCGATACATGTCTACTTATATATGATTCTTATTTGAGTAGCTTGCTCCCTTGTTGTACTATTTTCTTCTGTGACCCCCTTCATTGTATTCCGTTATTTACTGCTGTTATTATTGTCATGTGCTCAGTAGGCCCTGGAAGCCTGCTGGTTATGGGTTGCTTCAGCAGCTTGTACTCATACTACACTTGCACATGCGCAGATACGAGTACAGGTGCCCGACCGTGATTATAGATCGCTATTCGTTCCAACTACATTCTACTTCAAAGATTCAGGGTGAGCTTGGTGTCTGACTTTACCTGCTTCTCTTCGACATTAACATTTTTATTTGATCTCCACGTATTTTCAGAGATACAGTTGTTTTAGACATTTTGATTTCTTGTTCTAGACTTAGTGGTTATTATGACACTGATACCGGGTTTTGGGCATTTATTTTGACTCGTATTACTTCCGCTTATTTCACTTATATACTGCTATTTTACACTTGTGCTTTTTTGCCTTTGATATAGTAGTCCTCTGCTTTGGACGACGGGGTTGGTTCTCCTACTGGTGGTATAGTAGGTGCCATCATGATTCATAAAATTAGGTCGTGACAGTGTCTCTCAACCTTTAATCCTAGATAAATCTCTTTTACACCGGGTTAGGGATTTGAAGGAGTGCATTTTCCTTATTGTGGTAACTCAAGATGATTACTCTTACTGCAGCAACAACCATTAATCGAGGGTTAACACCCGAAATTTCTTATCATAATATCAACTACCAGTTTAAACCACAGTGTTAGTGCTAGTTAAACCTAGGTGTGTTCTAGAGTTTTTAACCATTAAAATTCATTTATTACGAAGATATTATGTTCATACGTTAGAGTAGATGCAAAAACCATATGTAAATTATAATCCTAATGAAGTTTCACTCACTGATCCCGCAACCCTAGGATTGGGGATTATCCCTTCATTGATATCAACATACAACAATGAAATGATAAATCAGTAAATATCATATAAAAAATTAATCTTCCAATTGATTGCAGAACAATGATCAATGAAATCCACACTTGTGTTCTTCAGAAAATATAGGTGTCAAAATCCTAAATTACAAGTCTTAAGTATCCCATCAAAATCTCTCTCAAATTATCCTAATTCTCATATTTATAGAGTATGCGTGTAAGTGAAATATCAGAAACTTGGAATTGGTCGTCGCTCTGCTTTGGGCAAAATAATAGATGGACAGCCTAGTGACAGACAGACCGTCAGGTCTTTCGTCTGTCACCTCCACTATGTAGTGGACTTTCCTTTAGGTGAAATACCTCAGGAGAATCGTCTCCACATAGACAAAATGTCTTTTTGAGCCATTTGGTTGTTGGTCCTATTCGGTGGTACATCAGTTGTGCGATGGATTTTGATGAATCGTTTGTTTCCAGACGAACCACCCAATCTATAGTTTGACTTGGTCTTCTTATCCATAACCATTTTTTGGGCGATGTGTTTAGAAAAGTCATCTTGTGACAGGCGAAACGTCCATTAATCTTGCAAAACTTACCCTTTTTCTGTACAATTACTCCAAACTTACTCATACTGACTTAGCCTTGTAAATACTCATAAAACACATTAAAACACAATGTTGTTACTCAAGAAAATGCTTTATTTCTCGAGTTCTAAGTGTGATATGTGATGTAAACTCCAAATGACTCCTACAGTTCCCCATTTCACCTTTTAAAGCCTCAAAATAAAAATTTTCTATAAACTTACTTGAAGCCTATTCTATTCCCGAACCAACCATGGAATCGAAATTAGTTTAGAATAATGAAACTACAAGAAGAGAAAAATGATCAAAATATGCAGAAAACAGAAAAATGACCTTGATGGTCATTACAACCACTAAAAACCATGTTCGTCCTTGAACATAAGAAAAAAGAAGTACACGAAGAATAAAAAAAGTTGAGGGTACTGGCTATGCATATCAGACTTGGTCTCCCAAGCATCCTCCTAGCTCTTTCGATGACTCCACTACACTTTCACTGAAAGTATCTATTTTGTCAGAAGCCTTCGGACCTGCCTTTTAAATATAGCAATTGGATCCTCCTCAAATGAAAAATCTAAGTCCATGATCAAAGTATCCCACTGAAGCACATAAGACTCATCAGGTATATGCTTTCGAAGCATAGAAACATAAAAGATTGGTTGAAATATAGATAAAGCAGGTTGCAAAGCTAACTTGTAAGACACCTCTCCCTTTCGCTCTAAAATCTCAAAAGGACCAATTAAATGAGGCTAAGCTTCCCTTTCTTTATAAATTGCATCACACCCTTCATGGGTGACATAGTCAACCACACTCAATCGCCCTCCATGAAATCAAACGATCTAACTCACCTATCAGCATAACTATTCCACCTACTCTGGGCCATCAACAGTCGCGTTTGAATCAAGCTAAATCTCTCCATGGAGTCTCATACAAAGTCTATACCCCAAGGTCTCTCCTTAGAAGTATCAAATCATCCAATCGGAGATCTACATCTCCTACCATATAACGCCTATAAAAAGAGACATTTGAATACTCGAATGATAACTATTATTATTCATAAACTCTGCAAACAGTAAAAGTTAGTACCAATGACCACCAAAGTCGATTATGCCTACTCACAACATATCCTCTAACACCTAGATAGTGCACTTAGACTAGCCATCAGTTTGAGGATAAAAAGTAGTGCTCATATCTAAATGAGTACCCATATCACGCTACACAGTTATCCAAAAATTCAAAGTGAACTGGGTACCTCGATTAGATATAATAGATATAGGGACCCATGAAACTGAACTATCCGACTAATATAAATCTGAGTTAACTCTTGAGCATGGGACTTCACCTTAACTGGGATGAAATGGGAGAACTTAGTTAATCAATCAAAAACCAACCCAATTGGAGTCAAGACCAAAACGATGTATGAAACCCAATAATAAAATCCATGGCTATGCCCTCCCCCCTCCACTCGAGAATGGGCATCATCTGTGATATGCCACCTAACCACTAGTGCTCAAAATTCATCGCTAATAGATCAAAGAATAGTTCGTCTTATGCACTTTCAACTGCCTCAAAGAATAGGCCACAACCTTACCTTCTTGCATCAAAACTCCACCCAAGCCAACTCTAGAAGCACCAGAATACATGGTGAAACCTTTTCCCTCCATGGGCCAAGTAAGAATAAGAGTAGAATTCAGTAAGGATTTGACCTTTTGAAAGATCCCTTCACACTCATATGACCACTAAAAGTCATATTTTTCTGAGGTAATCTAGTTAACAGAGCAACAATAGAAGAGAAACCCTACAAGAATCCCCTGTCTACCCAGCTAAACCAACAAAAATTTGAAAATAAATTGGCAAAGTAGGACTTACCCAATCACGCACAATCACAATCTTGGTTGGATCGATCATAATACCTTCATTGGACACCATTTATCCCAAGAATGCCGCTGAACTCAACTAATACTCACACTTTGAGAACTTAACATATAACTTCTCATGTTGCAACCTTTAAATCATAGTCCTGAAATTTTAAACATGATCAACCTCTATCTTTCAATACACCAAGATATCATCAATGGAAACAATGACAAAGGAATCCAAAATGGATGAAACACACCATTCTCAACTTTATGAATGCGGAGAAGGCACTAATAAGACCAAAAGACATAACCAAGAACTTATAGTGGTCATATCTAGTCCAAAAACCCATCTTAGAAATATCTGAAGGCCTAATCCTAAACTGGTGGTAATCGAACCTTAAATCAACCATGGAAAAGATGATGACACCCTGAAGCTGGTCGAATAAATCATTAATGTGAGGCAACAGATACTTACTCTTCATGGTCACTTTGTTCAACTACTGGTAGTCGATACATATACATATGGAACCTTATTTTTCTTCATAAACAAAATCGGCGTACCCCAAGGTGACACACTAGGATGAATGAAACCCTTTATAAGAAATTCTTGCAATTGATCCTTCAACTCAGTAGGAGACCTACGGTAAGGAGGGATAGAAATTGGCTTAGTGCCCGACTTCAAATCAATTCCAAAATCAATCTATTAGGACAAACACCTAGAATGTTAGTAGAAAACACATCAACAAACTCTCTAACCATAGGGACCGACTCTAAGGAAGGGGGATCAATAATAAAATCCTGCAAAAAGGACAAATGAGATAAACACCCCATTCTTAACAAAACTATGAGCCTTAAAAAAAGATATAACTCCATGAGGATACGAACCATACATATCCTTCCAGTCAACCCTCAAGTTACTAGTCATACACAAAGTAATAGTCTTGGCATGGAAATCTAAGATAACATTATATGGGGCAAGCCAATTTATTCCCAGAGTAACATTAAAATCAATTATATTAGGAAAAATCAAGTCTACCCAAGTATCATACACCGACAAGACAATAATATGAGATCGGCACACCTGATCCATCACCAAGGAATCACAAACGGGAGTATACACAAAAAAAGATATAGATAAAGCATCAAAAAAACATATCAAAACTGCAATAAAGTATTTGAGCTCGTATGATTGAGTAGATCCCAATCATACAATACAGATGTAGGTTTATGGAAAACTAGGATGATACTTGTGATCATAACATCAGAAGATTCTAACTCGGGTATCCCTGGAAAAGTATAACATTATGTGTGCCATCTCTAGGATGAATTGGAGCATGGATTAAAAATCTCCCTACCTATTGTGAACCCCTTCCAGTCTATCAACCTCTACCTAACTTTGCACCTTTACCTGTGTACCCACCTCCTATACCTCTGACTGGAGGCGTGGGTGCCTTAATTAGAGCATGAAAGGATTGAGAAGCCTATTAAGACTCAATCTCTACTCGATAGGGGATAATACCTCATAATATGCCCTGAGTACCCACACTTATAATAAGATTTGGGAGCTAAAAACTTCTGGGATGAACTCTGAGAACTCGAGTGGCCATCTATGCTTGAAACCCGCTAATGTGACCCATAGAAACTCCAGGATGAATGAACTCTGTATGGTATGGCTACTATTAGCAGTCTGTAAATCCACCTAAAATGGTTCACAATGCTAAAGTGGAGGCCCCTATGAAATAAACCTCTGCCTACAAATGAGGCACCCGAAAACTGGCTTGATGGACTGGGCCTTTTGCCCCTAATGTCACTGATCTAATCTCTATACAACTACTCAAAACCCCTAGCAACCTTAATCACACTCTTTAAGGTATCTGCCTCTAACTAGGAGGTTGTAAATGGTCTTACTCTAAGAGGAAAGATAGATCCCTTCATGAATTTATCTATCTTCTCTTGCTTTGGCAAAAGGGCTAAGGTATGCCTCAACAACTCATAAAAATGGTACACATACTCATCCACAGTCATACCCTCCTAATCCAATTCATCAAACTATCGGTAGAGACCATCCCTTATGCTTCATGACACATATCCCTCAATAAAAGCCCGAGAAAATATCTCCCAAGTCATGGAAGGAGATCCAACTAGTCTAGAATCAACATAGGCATGCTACCACTATCTAGTTAGCCCCCAAAGCTGTAACACATTATAATCCACCTCATGACACTAGACTAGCCCCACATGTGTAGTGAATCATCACATGTTATCAGACACTCATATGGGTCCTCATTCTGCCTACCTTGAAATAAGGGTGGGTCCATCTTACCCAACCTCTCATATCTTTTTTGTAGGTTATTAGATATCTTAGCAATGAATGCACCTACAATAAATACCCAGGATTTGTAACTCATAAACCATGTAAGCGATCAGTGGATGTCCCAACTATCCATGATCCAATGGTAGTTGGCATGTTAGGACCTGAACTATAGGTAGATGATCCACCAAGAATGGAGCTGCTGGTAGCTAGCCTACTGGATTATGGACCATAGAAATAGATCTCTGCTTTGGGATCTCTACCCTTGCTCTGGTATATGAACCATGGGGTGTACTGGCTGATACCATACTCTCCAATACCTCTAAAACCTTGAGAAAATTATCCTATAGTACCAAGGTTTCCATGTACTCAGGAGGGACCTACTCCTCCTCCCTATCAATCTCTGTCTCAGTGAAGACAACCCTGTCACTTCCTTTAACTGGGGCTTCTCTCCTATCCCTACCGTAGCTCTAACTTTGTCCTACCTCTACCTCAGCCAATGGTTACTGAAATGCCATGCTCATCTATGTTAACGGTAGTTAGGATCCTCACCATTTGTCGAAGAAAAACATGTAAAGACTCTTCAACCACACTATATAAAAATGAAAGAATGAAGATATGTTTTTCCTAAAGTTGCGTAGCCTCTCAAGGATAAGTGTTGAACATCTCTACATCAATTCGTAAGACTCTACTAAACTTGACTTGTGTATAGTGGGACCTATGAACCTAGGGCTCTGATATCAATTTGTCATGACCGAAATTCGAGCATAATGGTACTGACCTTCCAAACTTTATAGGTCATCCAAACTAAGCTAGCTCAAGAAAAATACCAAAGTAAATGAAGAAGTAAGTTATATAATAGAAAATACTTTTAACGGGGAAACCCAACTACATAACTCAAAACCAGGTTGCCACTGTAACAATCCTATACATTTAGGATTTGTACAATAAGTTGTAAGTCTCTACAAAGTCTTTCAAAAATAAAGACGTCACTAACTACAAATACTAAAAATCCTCAGCACTGCGTATAAGACGACAACTACCTTGGAAAGTCTAAAAAATGCACATGGACTAAGAAATAGAGTGATCAAGATGTCCCGAGCACTGAACCTACACAAAAAGTGAAAAAAATTAAGAAGTGAGTACAAAACACGGTACTCAACAACATCCTCGGTTGGTATAAGTATAAAACAATGATCCTCCTCCTACTATCCATCCAACCCCCGTTTCTATAAACTACATACATTTTGTATTAATACAATAACCAAGTCAACAGCTAACAATTCAATAACTACACAAAATCTTCCAATTACAAATATGTACAAGTTCTCAACTATTATCAAAAGATTTCAAGTCATCATCAAATATCAATAATCTCAACATTAACAAGTAGTAACAACAAATTCGGTTCATGATGAAGTATCAAATAATCTCAACATTAATTGGAAAGAAAATCCAAATAAGGAACAAATCAATGTAAATTCAATGCCCTAAATGTATACACCCGTTGACAATATCCATCATATACAAGACTCATAAGGGGCTCACAAGACCCATGCACCTATACCAGCATGGTACCCAATCCATTTAAAATATGTATTCTCATGTACCAGTATATAATGTTCATTTTCCCGTACTTGCATGGTACCTGATCCACATAAAATATCAAATTATGAGAAAGTTACAAAAACAACAATAATAACATGTGCAAGTTACAAATAATAAAGTTTTAAGCAAGTTACAACAACAACAATAATAACATGATTGATTCGCAAATAATCAAGTTGTGAACAATTCACTCCGGGACCACATCGTCAAAACTGGAGTTTTATTATTAAAATATGTTACTATTCTCTTGGGGAATCTAATTATCAAGTTCTGTTGAAAACCTAATTAATTTTGTGGTTCAGAATTAAGATTTTGTAATTTTCAAGTTCATGCTTTAAACCACCATTTTTGATTCAAAAACCTTAGATGTGTTGGTGAAAATCATGTTAAAGTTGATAGAAATCGTTAAAGGTTTAGGATCATTACCCACTTGCTAATACTCAAAATCCTTCTCCATAATGGATCCCAAGTGAAGAAAATCATATTAGTTTGTGAAATAATGGAGGAAAAACCAAAATTTAAAGTATTTATACAACCCTAGCTATTACTGATAAATTGTTAAAAATGACTAATTTATCAACCACCAATTTATCATCCAAATGGTTGATTTCTCAAAAAAATAACTGATAAATTCGTCAATTACAGTAGTTCCTTGATAGCCAAATGAGCTAATATTTTAAACTAAAAATGGACCCCTGGGGTTTGTTTAGAATCTCGTGCACACAAACCATATATGAAAATATAGTAAATTTGATATTCTGGACTAAAAAAAACCATCAAAACACGAGTTTGAGGTTTTCCTAAATCGATACCTATTAAGAGCCAAAAATTAACTTTTCACCAAAAAGGGTCAAATGCTCTCGGGGTCTATAAAAAATAAAAGAGACCATATTCTAGAAAAAAAATCATCTATCGAATCCAGTCTAACCATTGGATTTTGAATCCGGACACTCTTAAATCTAGATGTCGACCAAAGTCAGTCATTCCTTTAAAACTTCAGCTTTATCCCGAAAAACCATCCAAAATAACCATGAATGGGCTAAAATAGAAAATCAAGGTCTCACTAGATCAAAATCAACATTCCAGAGCTGATGGATCTAATAGATTTCTATTTTGAGGTACCAAACTTCAAATGACCCATAGAGTTCCTCACTTCACTCTTTGAAGCGTCAAAATCCAAAATTTTTAAAAACTTACTCAAAACCCATTTTGTTCCCAAACCAACCATGAAATTGAAATTACTTTAGCATAATGAAATTACGAGGAAGGTTAAAAAAGGTCAAAATACACAAAAATAGAAAAATAACCTTTAGGGTCATTACAAAGTCTCATCACAATCATGAAGGTTAAATGTACCCTGCACTAGTAACAACAAAACCAATTGAATGTGACTAATAGATGTCGTATTATGGAAATGTTGGCCAAAGTCAGTACTTTTTCATATTAACCGAAAATTCAACCGAGTACCCAAAATGAGCCCAGATCCTTTGATGCCCCAAAAAAGAGCTGCTAATTAAAATTCAACATTCTAGAACTGATGAACTCGTAAAATATGATTCCAATGCTTCTAACTTCAGAAGTTGACCAAGATCAAAATTTCAATTATAACTTCACTATTGTCTCGTCTAACACGCTAAAACCCAATCCAAAGCTCTAGGACTTGAACCAAGGATCCACCTAGACCACGAATCATCTTTTGGAGCTAGTAGAACTGTCAAAATGAAATTTTGAGCATATTCTCTATAGAAATTGACTAAATTCAATTATATTTAAACTTAAGGTTGTAGACCCGAAAAAATCATAAAAAAAGGACCTCGTAACTGGGGAACTACGCCACCCATCACTGCATATCACAAACAACCTATGAAAGCTATAAAAAGACTTAAAAATAAAAAATGCATAAAAATTACAGAATGACCTGGATGATCATTATACGAATAGACTACTAAATATGTATTTTTTTGTCTTTGTGGAAGATTATCCACGTCATCCTCATTATACAGAATGATTTCTTCGGGTTCAGGTGGTGGAATTTAGTCTAGAATAAGGCCTCTCTTATTTTCTGTAAGCCTCGGAGTATTTTTGCCTTTTTGGTGATTTTAGTTAAAATTGGACCCTTAGTGAGTATTGGGTCAAGGAGACCTTGTATGCATATTTTTATGGTTTTTTTGAGTTTGGAACATCGGAATTAGTATAGATACATATATTGTTTGTTTGCACGGGGCTCCAAACGATCCTCGAATATCAATACTAAGTCTTAGAAAAATCTATTATTTTTTGTTCTACTGTTGCTGTCACAACCTTTAATGTGATAGTAATCGCGGTAGACCCCAAGTTCGCAAAGGGCCACGATTTCATCATGTGACCAAGATCGCGCTGGGTCTCCAAGTCATCATGGACCACGATCGTGATAGTCTCGTTATTCCTGCACAAGCGCGATCATGTTAAGGACCACGATCGTGGTGCCTGTGCAGTTGGTCAATAAAAGTTTTTAAATTAGTTTTTTGCATATTTCACTCATTTATTCATGCAAAACAACGAACCAAAACCCTATTTTATCTTTTTTTTAACAAGGTTTTCAAAGATAATCATTGGATAAGATTTCTAATCACTTTTTCATCAATTCCTCATCACTTTAACATTCTTTTACATCAAAATTCATTATTTTAAGCCCAAAATAATGAGTTAAAAGATGAACTCAAAAATGAAAAAAACTTGAAATTTTATCTATGAAATGGAATGGGTTTTAATAATACTTGGTATTTAGCTCACCTAAGTGATGAGTAATATATTTTTAAGGTAAAGTTTTGATTTTGACCCCGTGGTCCAAGGGTTGGTTTTTTTCTTTAATAAATCTTGATTATTGGAGTCTTGTATATTGATTAGTGTATATTTTTTTAGATTGTTTTTATATGGTAACTAGATTATGTTAATTTGGAGGCTCAAAGGAAGGTTAAAGCTTACTAGTGAGAAATTTCTCCAATTTTAAGGCAAGTTGAGGTTATGTAATATTTTTATAAAGCATTAGTGACTTGATAGATTATTCGTAAATGGGGAATGTAAATTACTTTAGGATAGATTGTGGTGATACATGTTGGGGAAAAACAAGGGAATTAATTATTGATATGATTTTGTGATTCATACTTTGTTCTATTCGTCAACTAGTTGAGATGCCATGATTTGTGTGAAACTTTTTGGGTTAAATTTATAATGAACATTAATTTATGATTACTCCCTTGGTTGAAATGTACTATCGTTGAATTATATAGGTTATTTAATGATTATTTGTGTGTTGAGTTGTTTTCCTTGTGATTTTTTATGACTGAGCATCATATTTTCATGACTTTTCTATCATGTGAATTTTTTTGATATTTGAGAATAAAAATGATTTGGACAATATTATCAAGGAAACAAAATAATATCAGAAAATCTGACTGTGATGGTTTTGACAGTAGGTATATTATTAAGGTAACACACTGATTGGAATCCCGACTGTGAAGGTTTCAGAAGTGGGTATATTATTTAGAAACAATAAGTACTTAAACCTGATTATGACGGTCTC
>JBDJHY010936110.1:2867-14661 GCA_039654485.1 Withania somnifera
GGTGAATGTTTCACTACCACCTTTTAATGAAGAGCGTGACCCTAATTGTTATCTCTATTAGGAGACCCAACACAATTGGATCTTCCAAACCAATGAATTTCTTAGTTTCAATAATTCCACCTATGCTATGCTCAATTTAAGGGTTTTTCCTCAACTTGGTGGGACTATTTCTCTAGGAAAAGAAGAGTAAACAGTTATGAGAATATTGCCTATTGGGAATAGTTGAAGAAATTCATGAAGCAAATGTGTGTGTCTGAGAGGCATCACCAAGGATTTCTTAGCAAGATATATAACTTACAAAAAGCTTACCAAAAATTTGAGACATACTTTGATGAGTTCCAAACCTTGATCATGAAAAGTGATTTTCAAGGACACCCCTACCATAAAACTTCTAGATTTTCAAGCGAGTTCAACTATGATATCACCTCTCTAATGGTTCTTTCATGTTTGAGTCACTTTATGACATCTTTGATGAAGAGGTTTATATAGAAAGGAAGATCCAGGAGAAGAAAGCAATGAAGAGTAGGAGTTACTCTTCTCCAAACACTTGGAGAAAGAGTAGGGAGATAGTCCAATATTTCTAAAATTGGTATAAGGAGAAAGAAACCAAGAATATTTATGATAAGAAGTATTATGAGAATCATCCATAACCAAAAACTCCAAAAGAAGGAGTTAACAAGAACAGTTACCCTAATCCAATTGGTTTTCAATGTTTCAAGTTTAAAGGTTTTGGGAAAAAGATGAGTGAGTGCCCCAATATGAGAAATGTTATACTTAAAGATAGGGAAAGTGATAAAGATGATTTGAATTGAGAAGTCTCAATTTTGAGTGGCATGATAAGAAAGAGACTTCTGATTTTGAAGATTCACCTCAATAAGGAGAGCTTATGATCCAAAACTTAGTGGTTCATAAGGAAATGGTTAGTTAAAACCATGGATGATCCTAGTCAAAGAGAGACTCTCTTCCACTCTAAGTTTCTTATTAAATACAATAGTTGTTCATTGATCATTAATGGTGGAAGTTTTCCAAATATCTCTAGTGTTACCAGGTGAATTTCTTGAAGTTTCCCACCATACCACATGTAAACCCTTATAAGATCCAGTGGTTCAACGAGTGTCATGAAGTCCAAGTAAAAAGTAAAGTGTGGATCAAATTGAAGATTTGAAGTCATAAAGATGAGATTTTATGCAATGTGGTTCCCAGATAAGCTTTCCATGTATTACTTATGAGACCTAGGCAATACGACCACTCAACAAATCATTGTGTGAGGAAAAATAAGAAAATATTTATGTTGGATGGTCGGGAACATGTGTTTTATCCATTTCCACCATATCAAGTGAGTGAGATGTATCAGAAGATTAAATTATTCAAGGAGAAGACGAGTAAACAAAACAAAATTTCCAAAGAGGTTGAGGCTACTGATGATGATGAAGAAAGGAGGAAATTGAATGGGAAACAAATGGTATTTCTCTTAAGGAGGTTGAAAATCAAGTGTTACATGATAACGCTTCTACTTCCTCTTTCTTCCATTCTATTTCCTTTGTGCAGGTTGATAATCCTATTGGGGTGAAACAAACTCAAGAGGTAGCGCTCTTTAAGAGATACCATGTCTATAACAACCCAATATGGGAAGTCGATGATCGAAAATGGGTTGAAAAATGCTTGATGAAGGAAGAAGATACCAATAACCCATTGTTTTCAATTGTGGCATCATATTGTGAAGAAGCTCCAAAGAAAATAAAGTCAGACCAAGCTTTGTGGTCCAACGGTGTTCTTGAGTTTAAAGGGCTTGATACACCCAATGAGGCCAAGGAAAAAGTTCAAGATCTAGTTAACAGGGTAAGTACCCTTATACCTTTTCTCTTTATGATCCATAGAGGATGTGTGATATTTTTGTGGGGAGAGTTTTGGTATCTTTTGATTCTACACCCTTTATTATGCTTGATAATTCCCTCAAACGTGGCTTGAAAGAGTCCTATATGTTAAATATAGATCTAGCTAGAATGGTTAATAAGCTTAGTGGTTACCTTATTATTTGTGATGGTATTCATGGTTTTAGTAAGTATACATCTTGTGAACTCTTGATTGGAATAGGTAACACTAGTGTTAGAAAGGTCATGATGTTCTCAAAGGATTTAATTCCTATTGTGGCATTTCATAATGCTTTTATGGTAATTATAAGTTTTGAAAATGAGATTTTTTTTTCAGTGCAATGATCTTCTCAACTTTCTGTACTGCCTCTTTACATATGAAGATGTCATTATTGGTATAAAATGTGTCTCTTGGTTTCTCTTTTAGGAGTTCCTTCTTTGTGTGGTATTTCCTATGTTGTTCATTATGCTAACCCTCATACTATAAGGAATTGTTTGTTGTCTTTTTCTTTCTTGTTTTTACAAGATATGGATTCGAGGATGAATCCTTTTCTATAGAGAGAGGATGATATGGATATCCTTATGAAGCCTTTCACTAAAACCTTCACAGAAAGTCAAACCAAGGAATTACAAAGTTTGCAAAGCACGCTAGAACACAAAAAGGTTTTGGACAAACTCATGATTCGTGAAGAGCCTATTTTTGCATGGAGAATAGCATGGTAGGAAACTCAAGAGGCCATGGAAGAAAAGGAAGCAAGGGGGAACTCAAACCCAAGTGTATATGAGTGGATGTCTTGGGATCCCTCTTGGATGGCTTGCCCAAACCAACCATCGAAAGAGATATAGGCTAGTTTGAGGCACCTAGTAGGTGATATCTTTGAAGGCTCATCAAATCCAGTGATGCTCTACCACGGCCTTCCCAAATAGGTGGCACAGAGGGTGTTTCACCCAATCTAGGGCAACCGGCCCATTGGTTCCGTCTGGCAGAAACCAATCTGCCCCAAAATCATTTTTAGGCCTTTGGCCTATTTTTCTTTGTCTAATTAGAGCCAATGAAGGATAAACATGTAATAGTTATCTTTATACTATATGTAGGACTAAGTAGGGTTATTTTACATTATATTTTGATGAATGTTGAATTTAGAAACACTCTTGGTGAGTTTGAAACTTTTGGTAAGCTTATTGTTGGTCTTTTTGTGTAGAAAGTTGGGTTTCTTAGGTTGATGATTCCTTTGAGGTGTAATTAAGAGTTTTTTGTGTCCTTAATCAAGTGGGTATCTGAGTTTAATATACTCCTTTTTTATTTTATTTCCTATCTTCTAATTTGATTGTCTTGTAGTTATTTTTTTCTGTAGTACATTCTGTACATATGTATCAGAGCCAAGAAATGAATAAGTTCCTAAGATTCTAATACTGGGTCTTGCTATCTAGAAAAAAAATAGTACAAAAATTTTGTGTTTATTTTTGAATTTAGACTTTAGGATTGTGTTCTGTATTGTCTATAGTGTGTAAATGTTAAGTTTAATGTCGATCCAGGTTGAATTGACCGATCCACCATTCTTTTGTCTTGACGCTTTGAAGCTTGAGAAAAGGGTGTTTAATTTCTGTGTTTGTAGTGTTTAAAAAGTAGCGGGTTGTGTTCCCCATCCCAAGAGGAAGTTGTGGTTCAATTTAGGTAGAATTTTGAGTTGATTTGGTAGGTTGTGGATTTTTAAATTTTTTTAAACTTTTTCTTGGTGCACTTCAATCCTCAAGTGCAGAACAAGACCAAATAGTCCTGTTTTATCCAAAACCCTTTCTCCTAAGTTCTCAAAATGTGTTATGACTTACAAAAGGGGTACTAAATGTAAGGGAACCAAAAAATCAACCTTGAAAAATAAAATTTAGACAACCCACTTCCTTTCGGACAACACAGTGCAACCCATCTGAGCTCGGATAGGCCAACCAAACCAACCATTCATAAGACTTTGGATTGGAAATTTTTGAAAAAAACAATGGGTAGGCAGTCCAACCTTAGGCGATTTGTCCCCCATACAAAAAAATTATATTTAATTACTTTTTCTCTAATTCACTCTTCTATAGATCTCTTAGTTTCATATCTTTGATTCATCAATTAGAAAACACTTAGTACTTGATTCAGACCTGTAATTACTAGTTCTTGAGAACATTTCTAGTAGTCCATTTGTCTTGTGTTTTTCTCTTTATTCTTATAATTTTTTACTATTTCAAGTGACTTTTTTTCTTCTCCATTGAGCACCAAAGATTTCACTCCGACCAAAGGCCACAATCACAACTAAGGAATTTAAACAGTATGCACAAAACTATCAACCTTAAGCAAGCCGATTGTGGATCATACTCATCAAGGTGAGAGCATAGAGTAAAGTGAGTGCTTTTAACTACCTTAACCCATTTTATTGTTTTGTTGTATGTATTTAATAGGTAAGATGTTGGACGACTACGAACATCAAGTTCCTACGGAGAGGAACCAATTTGATCAAATCTTTGAGATGTTTTCTAACATGAATTGAAAGATGGACACTTTGAGTGATAAGGTGGAAAATTGGATTGAAGGATGGCAATGGTAGATGGGAGACTGAGTTCCTCGACTTCTACTCAACATGCCCATAACAAATCCATGATAAGTGGCCATGTATAAAACACATCCTCACCCCTATCAACCGGGTTCATCCACCAAATGTTCCACCCTACTTTCACAAATGACCTTCTTCTTGGTGGAGAAACTACACTCCAAGCTCCCCGAAATGAAATGTGAAGCCTCCACCCCCGAATTGATCAAGCTCTAACAAACCAATGAGGAAACCAACACTACATAGATCCACCTACCAAGAATGCAAACCTTCCACCACCAACTCCACTTACTCAAAATGCACATCTCCAGTACCAAGATCCTTACCAAAATTCACCCAACCAAAGAGTATAAGTTGAGAGATGAAGATTATTATGATCATGGGCTCCAAGTCAATAAAACTATGGTAGAGGACAAGGAAGTTATAGTGGACGAAGAGGTAGGCATGGTTCAATTCCATAAAAGTGAAAGGGAAAGAAGGATGCTATAGAGGTAAAGGTAGAGAATAGGGTCTTGAAGATCCACATGATGATCAAGGATACAGAGGAAGAGATTATAGGCTCAATTCGATCAAGGTGTCACTACCATCTTTCAAAGGAGAGAGTGACCCTGATTCTTATTTTTTTAGGAAACCCAATGTTATTGGACTTACAAACAATTGAATTTTTTTATTTTAAGAAGTCCACTTATTTTACTTCGTAATTTGAGGTCTATGCCTCTACTTGGTGGAACTCTTTATCTAGGAAAAGAAGAGTAGATGGTTGTAAGTATCTACCTCATTGGGAAGAGTTAAAGAAACTCATAAAGTAAAGGTATATGCCCGAGAGGTATCACTAAGGATTTCTTACCAAGCTTTATAACTTACATCAAGAAAAAAGTTGAGGAATACTTCTATGAGTTCCAAAATTTGATCATAAAGAGTGATTTCAAAGAACACCCCCGCCATACAATTTCTAGATTTGAAGCCAGTTGAACTATGAAATCACCTCTCAAATGGTGCTTTCTATGTTTGAGTCACTTGATGACATATTTGATGGAGTGGTTGAGATAGAATGGAATATTGAGGAGAAGAGAGCAAAGAAGAGTAGGAGTTATTCTTCTCAAAACATTTTGATCAAGAATAAAAAGATAGTCCATTCTTCTTAAAAGTGGTATAACGAGAAAGACACCAAGAATAATTATGATAAGAAGTCTTATGAGAAACACCTACAATCAAAAACTTCAAGAGAAGGAGGTAACGAGAACCCTTACCCTAATCCTAGAAGGTTTTTTTTGCAAAAGATTAGTGAGTTACCTAACATGAGAAATGTTACACTTAGTGACGGGGGATCAAGGTTTCCAAATGAAGGGGAAAGTTATGATGCGCATTAGGATAAGAGTGAATCTGAAGTTGAAAAAAGGGGTAGTGATCAAGATGATTTGAATAGAGAAATCTCAGTTTTGAGTGGCATGATGAGAAATAAACTTCCGATTGTTGAATATTGGCCTCATTAAGGATAGCTTATGATCCGAAACATGGTGGTTCTCGGGAAATGGTTAGTCAAACCATGGATGATCCTATCCAAACAGAGACTCTCTTCAACTCTAAGTGTCTTTTTAAATGCAATATTTGTTAAACTATCATTGATTCTGAAAGTTTTACCAGTGTCTTTAGTGCTACCATAGTAAATTTCTTGATGTTTCCCACTATACGACATGCTAATCCTTATAAGATCCAATCATTAAATAGGTGTGGCAATGTGAAAGTATAAAGTCAAGTGTAGATCAAATTCAAGATCGGAAGTTATAAAGAGGTGCTTCTATGCAATGTGGTTCTCATGCAAGGTTTCCATGTATTAGTTGGGAGACTTCGGCAATACGACCGCTCAAAAAATCATTGTGGGAGGAGTAATACCTACTATTTTATATTAGATGTTAGGGAATATGTTCTTTATTCATTACCACCCTCTTAACTGAGTGAGATGTGTGAGAAGATTAAATCATTGAAGGTGAAGGTGAGTATAGAGAACAAAATTACCAAAGAGGTTGAGGCCATTGATGAAGATGAAGAGAGGAGGAAATTGACGAGGAAAGGAAAGGTATTTCTCTTAAGGAGTCATAAGAACATGAAGGAGGAGGTTTAAAATCAAGTGTTACATGCTAACCTTTCTACTTTCTCTCTCTCCCATTTTATTTCCTTTGTTTTATAGGTTGATGATCCTAGTAGGGTGAAATAAACTCAAGAGGGTAGCAGTCTTTAAGGGCTATCATGTTAATAATAACCACTATGGGAATATGATGATAAAACATTGGTAATAAAATACAAATAACCCAATGTTTTCATTTGCAGAGTCACTGTGTGAGGAAGCTCCAAAGAAAATGAAGTTGGACCAAGATTTATGGTCCAAAGGTGTGCTTGAGTTGAAGGGAATTGATACACCCAATGAGGACCAAGGTAAAAGTTCAGGATCTTGACCTCAAGGTAAGTACCCTTATACCTTTTCTCTTTATGATCCATGGAGGAAATGGGATATTTTAGTGGGGAGATTTTTGGAATCTTTTGATCCTAGACCCTTTCTTACGCTTGATAATTCCCTCCAATGTGCCTTGAAAGAGTTTTATTCATTCAAAATGGGTCTAGATAGCATAGTTAATAATATTAGTGGTTACCTTCTTATTTGTGATGGTATTCATTATTGTGTTGAGCATACATCATGTGACCTCTTGATTAGAATGGGTAACACTAGTATTACAAAGTTCATGATGTTTTCAAAGGCTTTAATTCCTATTGATACTTTTGATAATGCTTTTATGGTAATTATGAGCTTTGAAAATGAGAAACTTTTAGTCAATTTCGATGATCTTCTCAACTTTATATTCTACCTCTTTACATATATTGATGTTGTTGCTGGTATAGATTCTATCTTTTCATTGCTCTGTGAGGATTTCCTTCTTTGTATGGTGTTGCCTATGTTGTCCATTATGCTAACCCACATACAATGGGGAATTATTTATTATTGTTCTCTTCCTTTTTTTTTCAAGATGTGTATTCGAGGATGAAATCCTTTTCAAAAATAAGAGGATGATATGGATATCCTTATGAAGCTTTTCACTAAAACTTTCACCTAAAGTCAAACTAAAGAATTAGAAAGTCTATAAGGCATGCCAGCATACAAAGAGTCTTTGGACCAAGATGTGTATTCTAGGATGGATCCTTTTCAAGAGGGAGAGGATGATATGGATATCCTTATGAAGCCTTTCACTAAAACCTTCACACAAAGTCAAACCGTGGAATTACAACGTTTACAAGTCATACTAGAACATAAAAAGGATTTGGAAGAACTCATGATGTGTGAAGAGTGTATTTTGGTATGGAGGATATATTGGAATGAAACCTAAGAGGACATAAAAGAAAAGGAAGCAAGGGGAAACTCAAACCCATGTTTTGATGAGTGTATGGCTTGGGAGCCCTTTTGGACGGCTAGCCCAAACCAACCATCCAAAGATATTTGGATTGGTTTGAGGTACATAGTTGGAGGCGTCTTCTATGTCTCATCTAAGACAGGGAAGCTCACCTAAGGTCCATCATATACATAGAGGAATGGACTTCCTAGAAGATCTCTGGTAGGTGGCACAGAAGTCGACTCGCCCAATCCAAGGCAACCCCTCCTTAATAGTTCTATCTGATGGAAACCAATTTGCTCCAAAAAAATGTCCAGGCCTTTTTCCCATTTTTCTTAGTCTAATTAGAACCCATGAAGGATAAATATGTAATTAGAGCCATTTTCCATTAGATTTTGATGAATGTTGAATTTAGTAACACGCATGGTGAGTTATGAAGCTTTTGGTAAGGTTATTTTTGATCTTCTTACGTAAAAAGTAGGGTTTCTTAAGATGATAATTCTTTTGAGGTCTAATTAAGAGTTTTGTGTATGCTTAATCAAGTGGGTATTTTATTTTAATATAATCCTTCTTTTATTATATTGCTTTTCTTTTTGTTGCACTTATATATTTACTTTCTTTGTTTGATTTCCTTATTATTGTTGTCTTTCTTCCGTAATCCATTCATATCACTATGTATTTTTTTCTTGGATTATTTATTGATATATTCCATAATCTTATTCCATTCATCTCCATTATTCTTTGGTTTTTCCTCTTCGTGATTGTAAGTATTATTAATATGAACTTATGAAAATTCATGGTTATATTAAAATGATCATAAGTGGATAAAACTCCCACAACTATGGTTGCAGGAACCATGATCAATTAACAACCTAGGTTTAAGTACTTAGTAATTCTAAACCGGTATGCATTCATGTATTGATATTTTCTTCGTATTGATCGAGTGAAAGTGTTAAAAATTGCCTTAAGTCTTACTTGGTTGAGAAAGAGTTAAGAAATAGGAAAAGAAAATAATTAACAGATATTTGGTGCTACCAGGTTCCATCAATGGACTTGAGCCATAACAGGGATAGTCTATCTAGGATCTAAGGCTAAGGTTAATATGGAAAACACTCTAACACCAAAAGGAAATGAGTGAGATACACTTAATAGGGTTGGGAGGCATTTAATTATAATTAAATGGTCATAATCTACATGTTAAGCACTCGATGAGATTACTAGTATGAATTACCTAAGAAGTTATGAAATCACGGGGATTGGAATCCTAGCGTCTTAAAAATGATTGTTAATCTATTAATTCATAATCAACATTACTAAGTATTGCTTTATTTACTACTTTAGCTCCCCCATGGAAGTAGCAGCCATAAAGTCGACTTAACTTCTAATAGAAGTGTTCTATGCCATATTCCCTATGTGATCGGCCCCAACTTTTGTTGGTTTCTATATTTGTCAGCGACCACTTTATACTTCTTAATTAAGGTTTAAGTTTGGCCATATCAAATTTTAGCACCGTTGCCAGGGAATGCATCTTAAAAATAGTCTATTACACTTATTTCAACTTTTAGTTCTTGTTTCCTAAGTTTACTTTTTGTTTTTATTTTTCTTTGTCTCAGGAACAATGGCTAACCAAAGCCAGAGTCTACCAATATCCCAAGGGGTTATAATGACCACAACCAACTCATTAAATTGACTACTTCTTAGTATGTTAAAGCTCGGTCTTTGGATGAAACAGAAGCTCTAGCAAACACCCATGCTAGGGCTAAAGCGGAGGCAAATTTGTGAGTTGATTCTTGAGCAACCCTGAGTCTAGGTCAAATTCAAGATCTACAATAGCATCTTTCAATTTTTATCAAACCACTTGGCCTAATTGAAGAGCCTTAAAATGATGTGGTTGCGTTTACTAGAGCCATAGTAGTGTGCCCTCTTGGGGTAATGCTAAGTGTTATGTATAAATACTATGATGAAACTTATGAATACCAGAGGCTTTTTCATTGGCATGCTAGGAGAGGATGCAAATCAGCATCTTCTGAACTTCACTGAGATTTATTCTACTTTTTCTTTTCCAGGAGTGCCTCAGGAAGCTATCAAACATAGGTTGTTTCCTTTACTCTAATGGGTGAGGAGAACACATGTTTGATATAATTTCCTAAGAAATCTATTCAAACCAGGGATGAGTTGGTTGAAGCTTCCCTTGTTAGGTTCTTTCCGCTATCTAAGATGTTGTAGTTAAGGGATACAATAACTATTAATAAACCTACGGTTAAGTACTTAGTAATTCTAAACCTTTTTGAATGCATATATTAATTGCTTTTTAACTAGTGGACATGCTAAAACTATTCTTAAGGCTTACTTTCTTGAGAGAGAGGTAAGAAATAGGAAAAAAAATAAATAACAAAGATTTGGAGCTATCAGCCTCCGTCTAAGGACTTGAGCCATGGAAGGGATAGTCTGTTTGCAATCTAAGGATAGGGTTAATATGGAAAATACTCCAAGACTATGAGGTAATGAGTAGAATATACATAATAGGTTCAGGAGGCATTTAGGTATAATTAACTGGTCAAAAACTACATGCTTAGAGCTGGAATAGATTACTAGTACAAATTATCTAGGAAGTTATGACATAATGGGGATCACAATCCTAGTGTCTTAAAACCCATTTTTAACCTATTAGGTCATAATTAGTATTACTAAACATTGCTTTATTTACTGCTTTAGTTACCCCCTCGGAAGTAGCAACTATAAAGTTTACTTAACTTCTAATAGAAATTTTCTCTACCATGTTCCCTGTGTAATTGACCCCAACCTTTGTTAGGTTCTATATTTGTCAGTGATGGCTTTATACTTCGTAATTGAGGTGTAAGTTTGGCTTCATCAAGGGTAAATTCCCGTATTAAGACTATGGTAGGAGATTCAAAACACTTTCCCATGTTGATGGGGTTGCACCAGAGATTGTCCCTTAGTCCTTTTTCTATGCCTAGGTGATGTCACAATGTATGTTATTTACTAATGATGTATTTCTAATTGACGAGACCTGCAAAGAAGTTAATGTTAATATAGAGGTTTTGAAGTAAAGTCTTGATTCTAAAAGTTTTAGGCTATGTAGGATAAAGATGGAGTGTTTGGAGTCCAAGTTCATTGAGGTGGCGTATAAAGATGATGTGATAGTGAAACTTGATACTCATGTCATTCAAAAAAAGATAATCTCAAGTATTTTGGTTTTTTGATTCATGGAAATAGAGAGATTGATGAGGATTTAACTCACCCTATTGGTGCATCATGGATGAAATAGAGGCAAGCATCTACAACTTATGAGTTAAAAAGATGCCCACTAAGCTTAAAGGTAAATTTAATAGTGGCAGTTAGATATCTAGTCAAGAACTCCCACATCCAAAAGTTTAAGATAGCATAAATATAGATTTTGTGGTGGATATATGGATTTACTAGGAGAGATAGAATTAGACATGAGGTTATTCGAGACAATGTGGGAGTGACCTCAGTGGAAGTTAAAATATGGAAAGTGAAGTTGAGATGGTTTAGACATATGATCAGAATGAGAACTAATGTCCTGTTAAGAGGAGTGAGAGGTTGGATATACATGTTTTTAGGCGAGGTAGAAGTAGATTGAAGAAACTTAGACATAATATGAAGCAGTTATTGCTTAACGAGTACATGGACCTAGATAGAAAGGTATGGAGGACGCGCATTAGGGTAGAAGGACAGTGGGTAGGATTGTATTCTTTTTAGTAGATAGGATTTCTTTATTTTGATTATCATGCTAGGAGTCCTAGCATTATGTTTGTAGTGTTTTTTTGGAGTTTTAGTGAGGTTCCCTTGGTCAGTTTAATTGTTTGTAACATTGTTTTGTGGTATTCCTATTGTTTGTACTTTCTATTATTTCTTGTACTATCTGTTTATATTATATTATGCCTTTTTTAAAACTGTTTTGATCTTATAT
>JBDJHY010936328.1:0-14661 GCA_039654485.1 Withania somnifera
AGCCTACCATTGATATCAACATGCAATAATTTCACTGTAAAGTAGTGAATAACATACCACAGAATTAAACTTACAATTAGTTATAGAATGATGATCAAGGAATTCAACACTTGTGTTCTTCAAAGAATAAGGGTATCAAACCCTAAAATCACAAGTCTTAATTTTCTCCAAAGATCTCTCTATCAAAAATCACTTACAACATGCTAATTCTGCTGTTTATAAAGTATGGGTGTAAGTGCAATACCAAAAACTTGGATAGGGCATCGTTCTGTTTAGGAGAGACATCAGACGAATCATTTGGTTGCAAACGAATTATTTGGTCTTTTATCTTTCACCTCTTTTATATAGTGAACTTTGCAAGAGACGACCCACTTGGGCAAACCGTCTCCCAATGGATGAAATTACTATTGATACCACCTGGTTCTTATTCTCAATCTAGTGAAGAATCAGGAAGGCGACACGGTTAGGAAAATCATCTATCATTAGACTATTTATTTGATCCATTGTCTGTCTAAAGGCATTTTAACCAGTTTCATTCTAGTTGAAATGTTAGGTTTGAAGATTCGTCTGGTGATAGGAAAAATGTCTCTTAATCATATAAAAATTTTCCTTTGTTATACAATTGCTCAAAATTTCCTCATATCGACTTAATCCTTCAAATACTCAGTAAATGCATTAAAACACACTATTATTACTCAAGAACATGTACTATTTTTAGAGTTTTAAGTGATCAATGTTACGTAAAATACCGATACATCAGTCATCCATCTTGGGGAGGATCGACCACCATCGTGAGAGCTTATATATTATATTTCAATTTAGAGGTACGGTCCTCCGGGGAACAGACCCTGAGTTTATTTATGATTGAGATGAGATCCCCTTCACTCGAGTGTAAGGCATAGTCCTCCGATTCATAGGCTTGAGTGTGATATATGCAGGGCGCAGACCCTAAGAATGATACTGGTTGAGTTGATTTCCTGCACTCGAGTGTGAGGTGCAGTCCTCCAAGTCATAGAGACCCAATTTTTTACTTTGTTTGTGGTTGATTTGGAGTTCTTGGTACCTTGTGATAGTGTCCTGTTACTTTCCAGCACCCCTATATGCCTTCTTTCCTATTATTTATGCCTACCAGTCTTAAAGGGGGAGTCACTGTGGGTATTGGTTAAACTATTTGTACTTACCAATGGTAAGGGATGCCAGGTAGGTTTTGTGTATTTATATTCCTATACTTAACTAGCAGTGTGTACCTTCCATTTTTTATATTTGGGTATACAAGTACAGTTGGTTGAGTGTTGGCCTAGCTGGAGCCCAAGTACGTTCACTTACTTTAATTTTAGGTTTTCAGATGTTGATACATGCTCGTACTTGTTTGTCATGCTCTAGTTTTACTTGTTGAATCGTGATTATTTCCTGTTGATAGTTTAGCATGCTGATTACCATTCTTTTCCACACTACCTGCTAGCTTTACCGTTTTATATTATCATTGGCCTGTTTTACTTCCTCACTTTATTTACTAGTATAATATATTTAGCCCGCTCGACCAATGATGCCTATTAGGTACCTTTTTTGTACTCATGCTACACTTCTGTACCTTTTTTGTGGTACATATACGGGGGGTTATCAGAGACACCAAGACCATGTGGAGTAGATTCAGCGATTTGCAGATATTATGGTAAGCTTTTTATTCCCAGCTGATCGTGATTTCCTTAATGATAGCCTATTTTATTCTGTTCCCAGCAGGCCCTGTGCAGTTTGTACTCTTATAGAAGTTGCTTGTATATACTTTTTTTCGATAATCTGTATAGTAGTTCTAGTTGCCATTAACACCAGGTTTTGGGAATATGGGTTGTATATTAGTTTCTTCTGCTTCCGCCTTTACGTATATTTCTGCTTATACTTTTTGTTGTTGGCTTGATTTGAGTGTCTATAGCCCATTGCGTGTGGCTCCGGGATATGGGGTTAAGTTTGTCTACTGGAGGCTTATGGATGCCATCATGACCCAAATTTTTAGGTCATAACAAATTGGTATCCGATCATAGGTTCATCGGTCTCTCTGGCACTAGAGAAAGTACCTAGTATAGTCCTACAGATCGGTGCATAGACGTCCGCATCCGATCTTCGAGAGGCTACGGGGTGCCTTAGGAAACACTCTAATCATTTGAATCCTATCATGTGTTTTTATTCGTACTTCTTATGGAACTTACTTTGTCTTCATTCTTTCACAGATGGTCTGTACCATAGGATCCTCCATTGATCGGGACCCAAAACCAGCTAGTCAGGAAGGGGCAGTGGAGGATGATTCGCCAATCCCTATTGCCCTATCTATTTCATAGCCACAGGCACCTCTTGTGCCACTTCCACAGCTAGTATATCCATCGCTCACCGTATTTCAGGATCTACTATAGTAGTTGTACTCGACAACACCACGGCAAACAAGCCACAGTCTTTTGCTCAGGGAACGACGTAGGGTGGATTGCCTCCCCCAACTTTTGCAACTCCAGCACCACCACTAGCAGTACTACTAGTTGCACTATTTCAGGTTATTTCCCCTACTTCTACTCCAGTACCAGCTCCTTTCATGCCCGTCTTTGAGGTGCAAAAGATGTTGGATCACTTCATGCGGATTTCCCCCTCTAGTTTCTCGGGAGTGCAGGGGAAGGATCCCCATGAGTTTATCACTGTCTATGAGGAGCGTCTATGGACTTTAGAGTTTTTGTACTCAGATGAGGTAGACTTTACCTTGTACCTACTTTAAGGTTTCATTAATCGATAGGAGCGAGTATTTCAGGACCATAGACAACCAGGGTTAGCTCTACCCACCTGGGGACAATTTAAAGAGGTATTTTAGCTCATTATGTTCCCAGGAGCATTCGTGAGGAGTCGCAGGAATAGTTTGAAGGGTTGAGGCAGGGTTCTATGACAGTTCTAGAGTATGAGGCACAATTCATTTATTTGTCCTGGCAAGTCGAAGACTTGATATCTACCAAGGAGGAGCGGATCTGCTGCTTTACTGATAGACTGAGGCTTGACTTGCAGGGCCATGTTGAGTTACTTTTGGTGCTACAAAACTCATTTTTAGATGTGTCTGACCGCGCCCACCATATAGAGATTTTGACTCATCAGGCTCAAGGGGGCAGCCAAACGAGACAACGCTACTAAGGCAGGTTTTTGGGATCTAGGACAGAGAGTCGTGATTTTAGCCAGTAGGGCTAGTATATCTGGTACTATTAGGCCTTCCTTCAGGATTCTAACACTAAGTCAAGTTGTTATCCCACCAGGGGCATGGGTTCGGTTCACGAAGTTAGGCTAGGGCTGGAGACAATTGTTACGAGTGTGGGAAGCGGGGCCACTATGCCAGAGATTGCCCCAGGATCCCTAAAGATCATTTAGAGGGGGGTTTCTTTGAGTGTAGGAATAAGTTATTTTTTTTAGGGACTTCCCTCATTTCACGGCCACTCAGATCACAGTTATGCTAGCTCGGCAGATACAGGTAGTGACATGGGCCAGAGATGAGCCACCAACAGTGCGGAGGGCTAGGGGAGAAGGCCGAGGGGTAAGAGGCATGGTGGGGATGCACAGTAGGGAAGGGGCCAGTGCCATCTCTACTCAATTCCTCACATGAGGCTGAGGCCTCTAATATGGTTGTTATGTTATCTATTATGGGGAATTCGGTATTTGACTCTATTTGATTTAGGTTCTACTTTATCATTCATATCTATATACCTTGCTTCACAGTTCGGTGTTGATAGTGAGCAGTTTCTTTTACCTTTGAGTATATCTACCTCGGTGGGCATGGTCCTAGTGGTGGATTGGGTATATAGGTCATATTTGGTGGCCATTAAGGGTCACCACGTTGTGGTTGATTTGATTGAGCTAGATATGTTAGACTTTGATTTAATTTTGGGTATGGACAAGTTGTCCACCTACCATGTGGCCTATGCTAAGACCGTGACCTTGTCTATGCCTGATGTGCCATCATTAGTATCGCGCAGTCCCACCATCCGCTTATTGATTTGGGTCATATCCGATTATCAGACCTTGTTGTTGCTATACTTATCTAGCCTAGGTTAGAGATATCGGTATGGAGACCACTCCCCTTGAGTCTATGCCAATTGTTAGTGAGTTTGTCGATGTCTGTCCTGCTAATCTGCCTAGCCTTCCACCCGCACATAATATAGATTTTTCTATTAAAGTCGATCCAGGCACCCAATACATTTCTATCCCCTGTATCGTGAGCTCCAGCTAATTTTACTTACAGGATGTTCTGGGTAGGGGTTTCATCCGTCCTAGTGTATCATCGTGGGGTGCCCAGTGTTGTTTGTGAAGAAGAAGAATGGGTCCTTGAGGATGTGTATCGATTATAGGAAGCTGAGAAAGGTGACTATTAAGAATAACTATCCTCTGTCCCATATTGATGATTTTTTTGATCAGTTTCAGGGAGCCACAGTGTTCTCTAAGATTGATCTAAGGTTCTGGCTACCACCAGTTGAGGATTCGGGTTGAGGATGTCTCAATGATAGATTTTCGGATGAGGTGTGGACATTATCAGTTTCTAGTGATGTCTTTTGGGTTGACTAACCTTCATGGACTTTATTAATCGAGTGTTCAAACCTTATTTGGACTTATTCGTGATTGTTTTCATTAATGACATACTAGGTTACTCGCATAGTCAAGCCAAGCATGAGGAACACCTAGAGTTGTGTTGTAGACTTTGAGGACTCAGCGACTCTACACTAAGTTCTCAAAGTTTGATTTTTGTCTAGATTTTTATCCTTTCTAGGCTACGTGGTGTCAAGTGCCGGTGTTAGTGTTGATCTGACTAAGGTTGCAGCAGTTTGTGAGATCATAGCTTCCTAAGGTTGGCTAGGTATTATCATTATTTTGTTCAGGGTTTCTCCTCTATTGTAGCCCCGTTGAATAGACTAACACGGAAGGATGTGCCCTTCTAGTGGTAAGATGAGTCTGAGTCCAACTTCCTGAGGCTAAAGAGGTTTCTGGCTACAACCCCGATTTTTGTTCTACAAGTTGAGGGCTAGCCATTTACAGTGTATTGTGATGCTTCATGTGTTAGTCTGGGTTGTGTTCTAATATAGTAGGGCCATATTATAACATATGCATCGAGGCAGCTGAAGGATCATGAGCGCACTACCCCACCCATGATTTGGAGTTAGTGGCGGTGGTTTTCGTACTTAAGATTTGAAAGCCCAACTTATATGGAGTCCACTACGAGGTATTCACTGATCACAACAACTTGCAATATATTTTGAGTTAGAAAGAGCTTAACTTGAGGCATCAGAGATGGGTTGAGCTCCTGAAGTACAATGATTTGAGTATTCTCTACCATACGGGCAAGGCCAATGTAGTTGTTGATGCCTTGAGTTAGAAGGTGGTGAGTTTGGGTAGCCTAACTGTAATTTCTATTTTAAAGAGACCACTAGCTCGAGACATCCAGTCCTTGTCCACCATGATGATTAGATTAGATCTTTCATCACCGGAGTGGGTTATTACATATATTGAGTCCATATCATCTTTATTTAATCAAATTCGCCAATGCCAGTACGAGGACCCATACCTAGTTCATCTGCAAGAGAGGGTATTATTGGGTGATTTCAATTGGTCTAGGGTAGACTCTGATGGTGTATTGTGGGTTCATGTCCTTCATGTTGTTTTGAGGGTTGGTAATCTAATTTAGACCTTATTGTGTGAGGCCCACTATTCCAGAGTATTCATTCAGGTATTGCGAGGATGTACCACGATCTTAGGAAGCGTTACTAGTGGCGAGGTATGAGGAGGTTTATAGTATCCTTCGTGTCTCGGTATTTGAACTATCAGCAAGTGAAGTTTGAACACTATAGACCGAGTAGTGAGATAGAGGCTCTCTAACCCTGAGTAAAATTGGGAGAGAATTATTATAGATTTCATTACAAGCCTCCCCCGTGATTCCAGAGGGTTTGATTGCATTTAGGTCATTGTGGATCAATTGACCAATTCAGTTCACTTCCTGCTGACTCATTCGACCTGGAATACAGAGATACTAGTCGAGCTATATGTCCATAAGATAGTTATACTTCATAGGGTGGCAATATTTATCATATCTGATTGGGGTACACAGTTTATCTCACTGTTCTGGAGGTCGATCCATAGAGAGATGGGTAACGAGGTTGATTTGAGTACAATGTTCCACCCATTAACTGATGGGAAGTCCAAGAGGACCATTCAGGTGCTTCAGGACTTATTGCGAACCTGTGTGTTGATTTGGGGGTAGTTTTGATAGGCACTTATCCTTGTTAAAGTTTTCGTATAATAACAGATACCACTCCAGTATTCAGATGGCACCATTTAAGGCACTATATGATAGACGTTTCAAATCAACCGTTAGTTGGTTTAGTGGTGGAAAGGGACGACTCCAAAGTCCTGATTAGATCCGTGAGACTTTAGACCAGGTCAGACTTATCCAGGATAGGATGGGGGTAGCACAGAGTAGGTAGAAGTCTGACGTGGATTGTAGGCTTCGGCCTCTTAAGTTTGGTGTTGGTGACCGGGTTTTTCTTCGAGTCTCACCCATGAAAGGCATTATGAGATTTAGAAGGCGGAAAAATCTTAGACCCCGATTTATTAGGCCTTATGAGATTTTACAGAGAGTTGGAGAGGTTGCCTACAAACTTGCTTTACCTCTTGAGTTAGCTACAGTTCATATGATTTTCCATGTATTGATACTCCATTGTTATATAATAGACCCATCTCATGTACTTCGTCGAGGGTTGGTGTAAGTTGACCGTGGTTTGTCTTATGTCGAGGAGGCTGAAGCCATTGGGCTCATCAATTAGTTGAGGAGGCTACCTAGGAGACAGTCCATGATATGCAGGTCTAATATCCATATCTTTTTGAGCCTTCAGGCACTACTCTTTCCTTGACTTTCGAGGATAAAAGTCCTTTTTAGTGGTAGATATTGTAATGACCTGCCTAGTCATTTAAATGCCTTGCTTCTTTTCTAGTATTTAGAGATTTTTATTAGCTGGCCCAAGTCATTTATGACTTTTTGGGACTGGTAGTTTGGTGCCCTAGTAGCTCATTTGCCAATTACCTCAGTTTCCCTGTTTTGAAGTTTCAGTTTTGAAATAGTGGAACTCAAGAGTGAAATTATAATAAAAGCGCTCAGGATCAAACCCTGATAGTTTCGTTAGCTTTGAATTGTCGACGTTGGTCTAGGTGGATGATAAGTTCGTATCCAAGGCTTTTTCTTTTGAGTTTGGGCTGTTTTGTGGAAATTTACCCAGCCAAAGCTTATTTTGGAGCCTGGGTAGTATTTTGGTGATCAGAGCATCAGAACGGAATTTTGATGATTCCATTAGCTCTGAAATGATGATTTTGGGCTAGTTAAGTCATTGGTTCACTTCTCGAAATGTTCGAACTTGTTTTGAGTTGGTTTGTGAAAAGTTAAAAAATTAGCTCTTTTTGATCCTTTTGAGTTTGAGGTCCTTTTTGCTCAAACTGCCTCAGTTGGTCGTTTCATCAATTTCGTTGAGTCTGTATCATGTTTACCACCTAAAATTCACTTTTTGTTTTCTAGAATTGGACTCAGGATGCTCGTTTTATGTCCCTCGAAGAATGTGAGTTTTTTCATGTTCTACTGCAGGTTTCAAGTCACCCCATCGTTCGTTGGGTTGCCCCAGCACCATCAACCATGTGCCCATGTCTTATCCCCAGTGTAAGGCACCCCATCAAGCCTTATCTCTCCCTAGAGAGGTTGTTTCAACAGCCAAAAGGGGAGCCTAGCAGCCATACGGCTGATTTAAGGGGGTCAGCCCCTTCATTTTAAACATTATCACTTCGGTGGAAACCTCTATAATTGGACCTTGGGATATGGTTTTAGAATGTTTTGAGTTGAGGAAAGTGGTGGAGAGTTGTGTGGGAGGTTGTGCGAGCTCATGGAGCAAGTTTTCCCTGGTTCTCATTCTTTCCTCTTCTTTTAACTTATGTTAAAAGTTTTATTTCCTTACTTTAAACCTTTTCTCACTCGTTACCTTATTAATTTAAAATCAATTTAGGACCACGAGTCCCCCAAGATGAGGGCTTCGGGCTGATATATATGTACTTTATTTTTTAGGCTACGGGGCCCGCAGGCCTTTTTGGGAATGAAATTTTACCTGGTTCTCTATTTGCAATATAGATCTTATTCTTCATATTTTCACTCCTAGAATCGTATTTTGATATTTCTAGAGATTTTCAATTATGTATGGAGCTTCAACCTTACGGTACGGGCATTTCGAGGATCTTCGCTGGCGCCTAGGTAGGCTAGGCTTACTCTCTTTCCTAGACTGGGTTATTTGTACTTTACTTGTTGTTATGGCTAGCTGAGTGGGTTAGGTACTTTAGGTTGATTATTATCCCTTAGCTGTCTTGTAACAAGTTTACCAATTGTTCTGGAGCCCGTGTTGGATCAGGGAGGATGAAGGGTCTTATGTCCCATGTCTGGCCTTACCACGAGGTTGCAATGGACCTTGTTGACTGGTTTGAATTCCTACGCGGCGAGTGTTGTCGTTTGAGTTCTTAGATGGTGGTCTTTGGACGATCTTAGACTTCGATTGATATTGTTTTCCTCTTTTGGCACTGATTATGCAGACCCAGGGTTGGGCAGGGAGATGACATCTATCTTAGGGAGGATCGACCGGCATTGTGAGAGCTTATACCTTGTATTTTGGTTTAGAGGTGCGGTCCTCTAGGGCACAAACCCTGAGTTTGTTTTTGATTAAGCTGAGATCCCCTACACTCAAGTGTGAGGCGCGGTCCTTCGAGTCATATATCTTGGGCACGAACCTGAGACTAATATTGGTTGAGTTGATTTCCTACACTCGAGTGTAAGGCGCGGTCCTCCAAGTCATAGAGGCCCGAGTTTTTCCTCTGTTAGTACTTGATAGGGAGGCCTTGGTACCTTTTGATAGTGTCCTGTTACTTTCCAGCGCCCCTGTATGCCTTCTTTCCTATTGTTTGTGCCCACCAGGCTTAATAGAGGAGTCACGGTAGGTTTTTGTTGAACTGTTTGTACTTACCAATGGTAAGGGACGCCATGTAGGTTTTGTGTGTTTATTTTCTTATACTTAACTAGCTGTTTGTACCTTTCTGTATTCGGGGTGTACTAGTACAGTTTGTTAAGTGTTGGCTTAGCTAGAGCCCAGATATGTTCACTTACTTCAATTTCAGGTTTTCAGATGTTGATACATGCTCGTGCTTATTTGTCGTGCTCTGATTTTACCTGTTGAACCGTTCTTATGTCCTGATAATAGTTTAGCACACCAATTACCGTTCTTTTCCACACTACCTGCTAGCTTTACCGTTTTACATTTTCATTAGCCTGTTTTACTTCCTCGCCTTATTTCCTTGTACATTATATTTAGCCCGGTCAGCCTATGATGCCTATTGGGTATGATATTTAGTACGCATGCTACACTTCTGTACCTTTTCGTGGTGCATATATCGACAGGGATTATCAGAGATGTCGAGATCATGCAGAGTAGATTCAGCGATTTGCTGAGATTATGGTGAGCTTTTTCGTCTTAGCTGATCATAATTTCCTTGATGATAGCCTGCTTTATTATGTCCCCAGCAAGCCCTGTGTAGTTTGTACTATTGTAGGAGTTGCTTGTATATATTTTTTTTTGGATACTTTGTATAGTAGCTCCAGTTGCCATTAACACCAGGTTTTGAGGATATGGGTTGTGTATTAGTTTCTTCTGCTTCCGCCTTTACTTATATTTCTGCTTATACTTTCTGTTGTTGGCTTGATTTGAGTGTCTATATCCCATTGTGTGTGGCTCCAAGATATAGGGTTAGGATGGTCTACTGGAGGGTTGTAGCCACCATCATGATCCGAATTTTTTAGTCGTGACATAAATCGTCATTTCCCCTAAAATGGGGAGTCGCCTACAGGTACCGATTTATTAGTTACCTGGCTAATAAATTGTCATTCGCTAGATGTTGGAAATATTTGACATGTGCTAATTTATCAGCTAAATGTCTGATTTATTGGTCACCGATAAATCGTCATACCAATAAATCGGTTTGTGCCTGCACCAGCAAAACAACACTTTTCAGAAATTTAAACCAAGGATTCAAAAATGAAACGAAGTCCAATTTTGGCAAACCAAATATGTATCTTATGTGACAAATACATTTCGGACTCAACCAAATCGACGAAATAGACATCGGAGGTTGTTAGAGAAAAAATAACTCCTAAACCAAGAATTTGCCAAAATGAGTAAATTCCAACTTTCCACAAACTAACCAAAAATGAGCACGGACACCTCGAAAAGTGTATCAAGGGTCAAACTAGTCTAAATCCACTATTTTGAAACTGATGGAAGAGTCAAAAATCATTTCTGACACTCCGAACATCAAAATACCACTCAAACTTCAACTTAGGCCTTAAACTTAACCAAGATCCACAAAATTAGCACTAATTATAAACGAAAAATCTGAAACACGAACTTAAGGTCAGTCTTGATTTTATTTTGCATTCTTAAGCTAATAAAATTGTTGAAATTTAATTCCAAACTCGGCTTAAAGGAAAGTTGACTTTAGTCAATGAGTACTTGTTTTACGATCTAAAATAGGAAATTTGATATATTTCTCAACCGAGCCGTAAGGAACAAAACTACCGATCCCAGCAAGTCATAAATGACTTGGGAAAGCAACCGAAATGCTCTAGAATGCAAAACATCGCGTATTTCTCATACATAACTGTGAGGGTCATTACATAATTAAAATTGAACCGAATTAATTTGGTTCAGTTCGATTTGTTTTATTCGGTGATGGCCCTACTTAATGGGATTCTTTTTCTTTGTGTTAGAACACATTTGATTAACTTTTCTCCCACTATTTTGAATAATTTAGTACAGGTATATTAAGGTAGATTGACTTTAACTAAAAATGAGATTTGGTAATCAATATTTTATTTAGTTTTCGAAATTAAAATTTTTTATCAATTATATATTTGTGTCATGTATGTGAAAGAATGAATATTTCACTAAATTGGGGGCTAGGAAATCACATTAAATGAGATTTGGTAATCAATATTTTATTTAGTTTTCAAAATTAAAATTATTTATCAATTATATATTTGTGCTATGTATGTGAAAGAATGAATATTTCACTAAATTGGGGGCTAGGAAATCACATTAAGGACTTTGGGCCTGGAAATGTTTACCTTTGGGTCGGACTAGGGACTTTAGACCTGATGAATTAATAAATATAAAATATTTATATGATATATTAAGTATATATTATATATAAGTTTGATTTAACCGAAAAAATCAAAATATATGAACCATATAACCAAAAATTGAACCGATCAAAATTTTAAAAAATATAAACAGAAATCTGAATCAAAAAATCAAAATTGAAAAATCAAATTAATTCGGTTCAATTTGGTTTTTCAGTTTTCAGTAACTATGCTCATCCCTAGAGTAGCCATCATACTTTCACCAAAATCATTAGGATATAATTCAATCATTCTTAGTATTTTCTTGATGTCAAAACTAGAAAATGAATCAACTGAATTCAAGCAAGCAACTCCAATAAGAAAATTTATTCTCTCTTCATTAAATCGGCCATTAATTTTTTAAAGTTACCAATCAGTAATCTTAAAAAATATTTCAACACGATAATGATGTAAGACAGTATGTTCAGCAACATAAAACTCATCAAAATTAGGTATGAAAATATCATACTTAACGCAAAAAACATATAGTATACTTAGTAACTTTACATCAAGTATTTTTAAACTTAACATAGAACTCATAAAAATTAGTTATCGAATTTCATACCTGACACATTCTCAATAAGTGAATCTCATCCTTCATCCCTTAGATCTTGTAATTGTCTCTTTACCACTTTAACAAGTAGAATGACATTTACAATATTTTTTTTATTTGTAAGAACACATTAAGTTTATTTGTGATTACCAAAATATCTCTCATTAAGTGCAATATGAAAGCAATCTCAAATATTTGGCAAACTTTGAGATATCCCTTTGCCTTAGCTATTTTTTCAGCAGATTCAAAATCAACAACAATAGTATCAAGAGTATCAGTAATAGAGCCAAACATATTAATAAAGTTTGTAAAATATTTTTAGTATGAACCCCAATGAATATAGTAGCTCTAGTAAGACTAAGTTCGTGATTCAAGCCCTTACTGGTCTCAACCTAACCCATATTTAGTTCCTCGTGAACTTTTTCTGCTTGAGATTTTTGAAATTCATCCATACATCTAAAAGAACCCCCCCCCGCCCCTCCCACCCACATACAACATTTAGGACATTCAAAACTAAAAAGACAAGTCTCTAACCCGAAGACATTTTTTTGAGACCCCAACAAGAGTCAACTGAAGTTGATGAGCAAAACAATGAATTGTATGAGTTGATCTACTTTTTTGTAGAATCAACATTTTAAGACCACTTAGACATCCTTGCATATTGCTTGCTCCATCATAGCATTGTCACGTATATGAGATAAAATCAAAAAATTTTGAGCAAGATAATTAGTAATTGTTTCTTTTAAACATAAATCGCTAGTCTTGCATACATGAAAACTTTAAATAAACCATTTTATCACAAATTTCAGTTTTTCAACATATCTTAAAACAATGACCATTTGCTCATTATGCAAGACATCACAAGATTTATCAACTAGCAACGAAAATAATCACCATTTAGATTCTCCATAATAGCTTTAGTTGTCTCAAGCTTACAAGAAGTGATAATATCTTTTTGAATTTTATGAGAAGTCAACTGATTATTTTTTTAAGCTTTTTTCAACACAAGATTATTAATTAAATGAATTCTATGTTCAAGTTTATTTTGATCGGATAGCTTAACAAGTGCATCTTGAATGGACTTTTCTTGTCACATAGAATTTTGATACTTTTTTATTTGATTGTGATCACTATTCGGCCTACCAACATGTGTATCTAATTTTGTCTTTTTGTGTTAACTCCTGAGATCTGGACTTGAAAATGCTTTCACCTCCGCCATGATGAATGCTTTCATTTTGAAATAAATAACAACACAAACAGTACACTGCATCTTCAACCACACTATACTCTAACCAATCATGATATTTATCGAACCATTTACGATTAAAACGGCGTAAATGTGTTGAAAAGTTATAATGGTCGAAAAGGTTATCCTATGTTGAAAAGTTCTAATAGTCCTAGTTAACAAAACCATTAATCATTATACCCACAACCATGATTAATACGAATATCGAAAATTCGAGTGGATGAAGCTTAAGCAACTACTTTCGAAGTAACAGAAAAAAAAACATTGACTGGGGTAGGACAGTCAGAGTCGAAAAGAGAATTCCTCACTTCTTTCTCTCATTCAAAATTGTGCATGAGACTTTCATCTCAGACGGCTTCTAAGTGATAAAAGAAAGAAGAACTCATTTTCTTTCTTTTTTTAATTACCTTCCTCGAATATGTATAAGACCGAAACCACTCGATTTCTAAAAAGAATTACTAATCCTTAATGTTTTTAGGAATCCTTTATTAGTGGTCATGAATGACTCATTTTTGCAATCTTTTTTACCATTATACCCACAATGTGTTGAAAACCACACTATACTCTAATCAATTATGGAATAAAATGACGTTTTAATCGTGAATATCACTTTGAGGAAATCTAAAAAGTTGAGGTTGATGAGGACCTCTTTGAATATATGCTCGTATAATTTCATCACATTTATTTGGATGTTAATTCAAAATGGGTATTCTTTTCTTTTGATCTGTCGATAAAGAACTCAAATCTACCCCTTATTTTTCTCTTTTAGGAGAATCATGATTTTCTTTTAATTGGTTCAAGTTTTTTTCACATGAGGAGCATTTTGAGAAGATGAACTTGATTGTTGTAACTTGCACCTACTTTTGCTAGTGGCCACACGAAACGTTTAGTTGTTGCGGAATCAAAATACTTAGTTGTACCTTATTATTATTATTATTTTACATATATATATATATATAGAGAGAGAGAGAGAGAGAGAAAGAGAGAGATAGATATATAATAATTTTGTAATGATGTAGGTTCATATCAACCTGCTTGACATTATGCAGGTCCGCTCCATGTGATAGACTCAAACAAATATAAATAATACATATACTTATTTTCATACTAATATAAATGCTAAATTGTATATATTCATGGATAAAATCATTCAAATAAAAATATTAAATTTTTAAAAAATATAAAAAAAATAGAATATAAGGTACAAAAGAAAACAAGAAAGAGAGAGAAGTGAAAATATAGAATATTAAAAAAGAAGAGAAAAAGAGATGTGAAAATAATAAAATAAAATATGAAAGAAAAAAAGGAAAAAAGAAAATCATGGAAAAAAAGGAGAGAGTGAGTTGTATACAAAGAAAAATGATAAATTTTTATGGACTGAGAGAAATGAACAAATACGAAATTTATAAAAAAAAAAAAAAACAAACTGCACCATTCCTGTAATACGTAAATGCTTCTTTTTCTTCTGAAGTTGTCGGAGTTACTTGTAATAAGATATTGACCAAAATTAAAAATGTTTTATCAATAAAATTTTCATTTATCCGTGATCTAGACATAAATAGCAATTCATTCTAGAATTCTTCTTGTCACCTTCTGCGGAAAAAA
>JBDJHY010936438.1:0-14660 GCA_039654485.1 Withania somnifera
TATGTCGGTTATAGAACCTCCCACACTAATATTTGAACTTGATATATTTTAATTTGAGTCATTTACCACATTGATTTCACTATTGATTTGGACAAGGATTTACTGGCATTATTACTGCTCATGCATTGCATAGCCATTCATGATTCAGTCATTTGATATGGTTACTTAATTACTTTGAGCATGTTGCATTTACCTGCTATTTCTTCCCTTTCCTGCTTACTAAGTAATTCCAGTACTAACTGCTATTTTGCGCTACATGGCCTTCATCCATGTAGGTTCAGGTGACTTTCCATCTGCTCCTGGTTACTGAGCTTACTTTTAGAGATTTTGAGATAGTGGTGAGTTCCCAAGTTCTAGGAACTAGAGTCCTCTTCTGAGTTGTTATTTTCCAAGATACCTGTATTATACTTAATACTATTTTGATTTTTCTTAGTTTTACTCAAAGGTTAGCTTGGAACTTGTCCATAGCAGCCTAGAGCTATCTTTACTTAGTGGCTTTCGGACAGATGCGTTAGAATTAATATTGAGTTATACTTCATTTTGTTATTGTCTTTTATTGGATTACATGAGATGGTCCTACCGTAGCTGCCTTATTGATAAAACTTAATTATGCTTCTGTTCACGAGTGTATATTAGAGCATGATTTATCCATGAGTGTTCGTCTGAAGCTATTGGGGCAACCCAATAACGGAGGATGCCCTGTGACGCCTAAGGGGTGATTTCAGGGCACTACATGATATGACCACAGTTCTTTAAAAGGGAAAGGATCTAGTGGTGGTCCAGGAAAGTAGTCCCCTTCAAGACCTCCTTCCTTTCCAAAACAGAAGTAAAACTATAAGCTTCAGTGTGAAGTGTGTCATCTGAGAGGATTTACTAAGGAGACATGATGGAAGGTTGTTGGATATACCTTAGATCGCAAATTCAAGAAAAAAGTTGGTTATAGGATGAATAGCAATGCAGTGAATGCAATTGAGGCAAAGGATTAGTGCAATGATGCAGCCAACAGACAATTGACAAGTTCATCAATCCACAACAAACTTTTACACCGGAGAAATACAAGCAAATTCTGAGGTTGCTGAACAACACAAAGAATGAGAGAAATACAGTGTATATGATAAATGAGAATGATGGTAGTGTAGTGGGCTACATAACAGGTATATCTGAAGTTGTTTCAGTCAATAATGCACATAGGAGATGGATAATTGACTCTGCTGCTACTAGACACGTGACTTCAGGTTTAGATCTAGTAAATAACATTAATACTACACAAGGTAGACATAAAAGCATTTTGACTAGTGAAAATCCGCACCTATCACTCATGCAGGAAGTTACAGATTGAAAGTTGGAGAAATAATAACCGAAGTTCTAGTGGTTCCTGATTTCAAATTTGATTTGCTATCAGTTTCACAACTGACTAGACAACTACGTTGCTCAGTAAAAAAATTCATGAGTTTTGTATCTTTCAGGACCTATCAACTAGGTTAGTGAAAGGTATTTGTCAGTAGACTGGAAGGCATTACTTGTTTATGGATCAACAAAATAAGAAAACAAGCAACAACGGTATAGTATCATCTTTTTCTACAAAAATAAGCAGTGCTGAGGAGAATATATGGCATACTAGACTGGGACATCTTTCATCAAAGGTCTTGAAGAGGTTATCAATAATAAAGGGAGCATGTGAATATAATAAACACAATACATGTGAGATATGTCCACTAGCAAAGCAAACCAGGTTACCATTCCCTCCAAGTACTAGAAGAAGCAAAAATGTATTCAATTTAATGCATATAGTGTATGGGGCCTTACATAGTAACTTCTGGCAATGTTTATAGATACTTCTCTACTATGGTAGATGATTGTTCTAAAATGACATGGTTGTACTTTATTAGACTAAAAACAGATGTGGTCCAGTAATATAAAACTTCTTGTTGATGGTAAAGAACCAATTTTCAATTTTTGGTGAAGTTGTTTAGATATGATAATGGGAGTGTATTATTTAACACTGAATGCAATACATTGTTTGATAATGTGGGAACTATCCATTAGAGCAGCTGTCCACACACTCCACAATGGAATAGAGTGGTGGAAAGGAGGCCTTAACGTACACTAGAAGTGCCAGGTCCTTGAGATTTTAGAGTGGTATACCACTCAGATTCTGGAGTGAATGTATACTGACAGTTGTATACTTGATTAATAGGTTACCAACCAATGTGTTGATGGAAAAGTCTTCATATGAAAGATTCTATAGCAAAACTCCTAAGCTTGATCATCTAAGGTCTAAGGACAATTGGTTGACTTTCCTATGCAACTAAAATTGTAAAAGTAGATAAATTTTCTCCTAGATCAGTAGCTTGTGTATTGATTGGATACTCACCAACTCAGAAGAGTTATTTGTTGTATGACTTGAATGACAAAAAATTTCTTGTTAATAGAGATGTTATCTTCAAAGAGGAGATATTACCTCTTAAAAATCCACAAGCCAGTCAAACACCATTATTTCCTATAGAGCATAAATGTTTTGAAGATGATTCAATACTTGATGGCATTCTTGGAGGTCTTGACAGTTCAATCTTAATTGAAAACCATGAGGCCGATGATAACACAGAAGAGACACATGAGATTTTTTATCCCAGCCATGAATCTGATCCAGATCATGGTCATCCACATAACACCTTTTTTATACCTCATCTGGTGTTAGAAGATTCACTCTACCAATATGGCTTCAAGATTATGTTACTAATGCTAGAAAGTCAAGAACACCACATTCTCTAGCTAATTGTTTTTCATATCAGAGATTGTCATCAGAGTGTAAGGAATATCTTGGCAAGTTTTCAGTTGAAACTGAGACTAAATCATATAAAGAGGCAGAGTCAAACGAGAAGTATGTTGAATTTATGCAACAAGAGCTGAAAGCATTGAAAGATAATGGAACATGGAAGATAGTATCACTGGAAGATGGAAAGTATGCCATAGGATTCATATGGATATTCAAATAAAATATCAGGCTGATGGAAAAT
Source organism: Withania somnifera (assembly GCA_039654485.1). Taxonomy (NCBI): domain Eukaryota; kingdom Viridiplantae; phylum Streptophyta; class Magnoliopsida; order Solanales; family Solanaceae; genus Withania; species Withania somnifera. Next base: position 3,018 of record JBDJHY010936438.1, read on the forward strand.
TGAGATATACAAGGCCAGGTTAGTAGCAAAGGGATACAACCAGACAACTGGAATAGATTATCAGGAGACATTGTCACTAGTGATGAAGATGACTACAGTCAGATCGTCATAGTAGTTGCTATAGTTGAAAATTGAAAAATTTTCCAAATGGATGTGCATAATGCATTCTTGACGGGTGTGTTGACTGAGGAAGTGTTTATGGAACTACCTAAAGGGTTACAAGTTGAGGGGAGTAGAAGTTGGTTTGCAAGCTCTTGAAATCACTTTATGGACCCAAGCAAGCATCTAGACAGTGGAACTGGAAGTTGACTGATGCCTTGATTTACTCAAGATACTCTCAAAGCCACTTATATTATTCCTAATTTATAAAGAGGAAAGGGTCTTAGTTTAGTAATTGTATTGGTATATGTTGATAATCTTTTAATTACCGGGAATGATGCTGAGTTGATTAAAAAGACGAGAAGTTCTACATAGAAACTTCAAAATGAAAGACCTTGGTGAGTTTAGATACTTCTTAGGAATTGAGTTAAGTAGATCAAAGAAGGGAATTCTTATAAACCAGAGAAAGTATGCATTAGAGTTGATTGCAGAAGCTGATCTTGCAATAGAAAGTATTGCTCAGACACCTTTAGAATGTAATATGAAGATGACTAGTGTTGCATATGATGATTGCAGGGAAGACAACCTATTTGAAGATGTAAACAAGTTCTAGAGATTGATTGGGAAACTATTATACATCACAACCACCAGGCCTGGCATTGCTTATACTGTCTAGTATTTGAGTCAATTCCTTCAGATACCTAAAATTGCTCACTGAAATATTGAAACGAGAGTGATAAGATACATAAAATAGGAACCACGACTAGGTTCTTTGATATCATCAGGAAAGATAAATAAACTGACCGGATACTGTGATGCAGCCTGGGCTGCATGCTTGAACATAAAGAAGTCAGTTAGTCACTGGATACATGTTGAAGTTTGGGAATTTTCTTATTTGCTAGAAATCCAGAAGCATGCCACAGTGACTAGGAGCTTTGCAGAAGCTGAGTATAGAAGGTTAGCTTCTTTGACAACAAAAATTGTGTGGGTTACAGACCTGTTTAAGGAATTTGAGATCAAGTTTGAAGAGCCTGTGATAGTGCACTGTGATAGCAAAACATCTAATAAATAACAGCAAATCCGGTCTTTCATAAAAAAAACTAAAAACATAGAGTTTAACTGTCACTTCACGAGAGAAAAAATTCAACAGGGATTACTCAAGACTATCTATATTACAACTAAGGATCAGCAGGTAGATATACTAACCAAAGCTTTTGGAATATCACATCATTAAATGTTGCTACCTAAACTAGGTGTTCTCAATGTATTCAGTCCACCTAGTTTGAGGTGGAGTAAGGAGAATACAATTGTGACAGTAGATTAGTTGGATTTAGATATTTTATTGTAAATTACTCATAGTCAGTTGGTTAGTTTGCCTTGTATTTAATAGTTGGTTAGTTTGTTAGAAGGTGGTTAGAGGTTAGTTAAATCAACAGTAGTGCTGTATATACCAATGTACAGAGCAGTGCTAATTACAATTTTCAATACAATCTTCTCCTTCATACTTCTACTCTGTGATACTCTAAATTGTGATGGCAGTTTCTACACTTTGGTGAGAGACTAAGATCATATTAATGGTGATTGTCTTTTGGAAAAAGAAAGCCTCCATCTTTATTTATTTTTGAAATTATTGACTTAAAAATTATAAGAAATAGGAAGCACATCAAAAAGTTGAGAGGGTTCACCGAAAAAATGTCTGATAATAATCCAGCCTCTGTTAATAGTGAAAGTTTGGTGCAGATGTACACTTTGAGGGAAAAGAAAGACGAATGAGGAAAAAAGGAAAAAGGAAAATTAAGAAAAAAATGTAAAAGGAAAATTAGGAAAAAAATTTAAAAGGAAAGTCCCACTAAGAATTAAGTGTAATTAATTAAATAATAATCTTGAGTTAAAAGATGCCACGTGTATAATCAATTTTCTTTTTAGATTTTTTCGTTTGTCACGTGTGTGTAGAAGACTGGTCTTACTTTCTTTGATAAGTCACCTTTATGGGGTATTAAATTCACTTTTAAGTAAATTTTATAAATAAATTTAGGGGAATTTAAATATTATTATTATTAGTATTAGTATTATTATCATAATAATAATAATAATGTATAAAGTGAATCACGAATTCAAACTGCATGTAACTTTGGTTCATGGATATACATATAATATATTTAAATTGGCATGCAAAAGTTGTCCTGTGTACACGTAAATGGTTGTCCCATTGGCTTTTATTTCCATGCTACCTTTAAGAGCCAAGCATAACAGCACCAAATATTTTATCTTCTTTCTGTAGCCCACGTTAGCTTCTTTATTGATTATTAAAAATAGTTCCACGCATTAAAACATTATTATCTATTGATATTTTCAACTTTCACTCTGTTTTTGTGCTTTTCCTGTCCATGAGATAAGATCTACTCATGAGGAACAAGATTCTTTTTAATTAGAATAGATATTGCGATATAACAATATAATTTAATAATGTGTACAATATTCTTACTTAATCCGTCGAGTAGAAACATTTTGTTTTTAGGGTGGTTTTTAGTTTTTGATTTGGTTTCGGATTGACATTTTTTTGTTTTAAAAAGGTAGTTTCTTAATTTGATTTCGAATTTTGAAATATAAAAATTGAAATATATATATTTCACTGTGTTCATTTGGTTTTCCTTTCGTGAGTGGATATATATCATAAAATCTAATAAAGAACAAGCTAAGAATGTTTTTAACTACAATAAGAGTTTCTATAACATCTTAATTAATATATTCAGTAAATTAAAATACTGTCAACTTAATCAGTCAATATGAAATTAAGCTACATCATTTCTTTCTAAACGGTTAGTTAATATGAAGCACGAAATAATTTAATTTATCGTCTTCCTTTACTATTTCTGCTGGCAAAATTGTATATTATCTATATTAAGTAGTATTTCCACTATTTCAATTTATACGAGCTTATTTATTTCTCCTAATATCACTTTCTTCAACTTTCTACATTTGTTTTATAATATCGTCTTCTCTCTATATATGCTTGTTGCAGTTTATCTTTTAACTTCATATATAAATCTTTTACATTAAAAATCGAATAATTTGATGAATTAGGATGAATTTTTAAAGGATACAGTTCTTTCAGTTAGTATAACCTATTTTAAAATATTTATAGCATTTTTTTAATATAAACCCATTTATTCTTTTTTAAAAAAATTTAAGTTAATTAATTTTTTTGTTAAAAATGGTCATAAGAGAATTCTGTGGGGGTTTTCTGATATTTTGTTTTTTAACAATTGAGTTCCCTTTTATCATGACATGTGTTTCACCGCTTCTATTCGTGGGATGCACTGGAATTTAGCCATTTTGCTACCGCTTCTTCCTTTTGCTTGCTCTCCGAGGTGAATTCTTGTTTTCTTTCCCAGCTTTCAATATGTTTTTCTCAATTATGCATGTGATTTGGTCTTAAGGTCTGATTCTCCTTAAGCTATTTCACGGTTTTTTTTTTTCATTATTCTAATCTCTTTGGTTTGTTTCTCTTGCTTACTAAGAAGCAGGGCTATTAAAGAAATTGTGTTTTTTTATTTTAAATTTCACTTTCGGAGTCACCTCCTGGGAGACCGGGCATCCTCAACAACAAAGTTGCCTCAGTAGTTTTGGGTGGATCATTGAATCATGCATAGCTGTAACTCTTGTATTGAGCGAAAGCATTAACTTAATATAATTATGATAATGTAGTGGACCATCTCACATCAATCAATAAATAAAAAAATAACAAATACTCAAATCCAGTAGTCAATCACTGTCTAAAAGAGTCTATACACAAATCATGTAACTGCTTGCACAAGATAACTAGCTACTCTCCAAAGAAGAAATAAATGAACAAAACTAAAGTTATAGCTCTACTCAAACTACAAGAATAAATAAAAAAATCCAACATCAAGGTTCCCTCAAAACAAGTGAGGATTAAACAATCTTCAACTCACAGAATATGAATCTGCCAACCTTGGATGTCTGAACAACTAGCAAGATCTACATGTGTGAAAGACATGCAACACAAAAATATGCTATCAATATTTTTGAATATACTGAGTACGTGGGAGGTTAGCAGTAACTGGCTATAACAATAATAAATAAATAGCTATGCAATGCATGAACAAGTAATACCAACCTCAACCGTCACCTACTGAACTCAATAAAGCAATAATGTGCAAAATTACAATATTTAGTTAAAATCCTGTTTTTAGTACTTATCTCTTCTATGTGACTCTTAACTGGACCTTGCAACTTATGAAAGCTCATATATGAGACTATTATACTCCGTACTGTTATATTGACACACTTCATACTAAACAGGTGAATGTATTTAAAATATCAACTATTAAAATTTATAAAGAATAAACACGTAAACAGAGCAAAAACGATCATGTATCTAGTTATAAAAGACCACAAGTTTGAATTTAAGCTACAATTATCAATATGCAATATTTAAGCAAAACCTTCAGATTATAATTAAATTCAGAAGTATAAGAGAATCAGTAGAACATCTCAAAGATCATCATACTATGCCTCATTAGCTTAAATACGCCTCTTTGGGGTCATAAACTTAATACGCCTCTTAAGTCCATGAGCTAGGAATGCCTCTCAAGGCCATGAGCTGGAAACACATTTTAAGTCCACGAGATGGGAATTCCTCTTAAGGCCATGAGCTATTCTTTTCGAATTGTCCTATTTTTGTACCCACGTTAATTTTTAGAAAGCCAACTTATCTATTCATCATTATTTGAAAATCCTGACGATATTAATAAAACATGTTTCTGAGTCCTCAACTGACCAAACATGAACCTTGTCTTCAACTTAAGGTATAATTACCAAAATTAGGAACAAGCACATAGTTCCGCACAAGGGACTTACAATTTATGAACCTAACCAATTTACATCAACCTACTTCACACTACCTCATTACTTTATAAAATACTCACCTTTCTTAATAATTTCAATGTAAGTATTCAAAACCTTCCTTTCAAAGTGTTATGACCACCAATTTTTACTTGAATACTCACAAAGCCAAGTATCAAGATCTCTCTTAAAAATTCTAAGTCAATTTGGATATTTCATAATGATAAAGTAAAGCCTTGAGTTCATGATTCTTACTATATACTTACTTCACATTGATAAATTTAACAAATTACACAAAATCCCTTCAATTTACATGCTTTCCTCGACAAATATTCATAAATTTATTGCTTCACAAATTAAGAACACACATCTCTTTAAACGATATGCAAACTTCATGAAAACCCAATTGATAACGTTCATGATCATGCAAGGAAGAAAAAAACTCAAAAATGAATGAAATTGGAGAACCCTAGCATAATCTAATTTGACATTTCTCAATTTTAAGTTCAGAATTGGGCAGGGGAGTGAAAGAAAACCCATTCTTATTATCCCACATACCTTTTTGACACTTTAATGCACTTCAAAGTTTAATGAAGAAATGACATTCTTGAAGCCTTGAAGAAGAACCTTAGGTTTTTGAGTTGGAAGAAGAAGACTATGCTTATTGATAATTTTTCTTTTCTATTATTTTAATACTGAGAGTAAAACTAATGGAATTCACTAAGTTTGGCTTTTATGCAACCCCTTAGATGCAGAAAAATGACGTAGTACTGATGTTTAATGAATTTGAAGTTACTAAAACACCTCGAGGCAAAAGAGTGAAAAGTTTTCATCCAAAAATATAGAGAGGGATCGCCTAAGGTTTGAAATGGCGCTATAAGGGCGCTTCACCCCCCTTCTCATCTAGGTTAGGATTCTTTAATAAAATGTGCATAATTTTTTATTATGATCTCTAAATGACACGTGGTTTGAAGAATTAAAAACTAGGCTCAGAGAAATTTCCGTGGATAGTTTATGGGTCATATACATCCATATAGATCAAGATATATGATCATTTGAAGTTGACTCATGCATGAAACGATATAAAAACTATGATGATAGAAAAGCTCTGAACTTAACTTGCGCTCGGAGTTTCTTATGACCTTGAATCATGTTAAACTCTATTCCAAACTTTATAAATAATTTATCACCTAGTAAAAACCGTAAACTTTTAAAGACTTAAACTTACTGAATTTTATTTTATACTCATTTTTGGACGAGTTTCTAGACTTTTGTCTTGAACTGCAGGGTCTATCATAAACAACATCTCTACCTCACCTTGGAGGTAGTGATATGGACTGCGTACTCTCTACCCTTTTCAAATCTCACTTTGTGGGAATATAGTGGGTATGATGTTGTTGTGTTCTTTGAATAAGTGCAAATTAGATGAGTAAATTGTTCGAATTGAATTGAGAGACTAATTTTATTAAGGGAGTCTCAAATTTGATGAATGTAATAGGTTTTCAGTAGATGGAAGATGTCTTTTTAGAGCGGTAGAACACATGAATTGTTTAAGAAATAAGGAAGAAGCTTCCAATGAAAATTGACAGAGAGAACTTGTTGATGAATGAAGAGCTCAGATATCTTTGTTTTCTCTATCTTCTGCTTTGTATGTTAATATAGATAAATTTAGACTATTTAATCTTTTCAGTGCGTAGGTTATTGAAGAGATCTTTATGGAGGTGAAAAGAAACTAAAGGTAAATATTGTTTACTTTTTTCATATTTGTTTTCCTCTTGAATATGCAATGCCAGATAAAGCTTATATTATCTAACAATGATGGAAATACTTGATAAAAAGTTGCAGCTACTGTCAAATGTTAGTGGAGTACTCTCACCTGGCATTCTTACTGCATTAGTTGGTTCAAATGGAGCAAAAAAATCATATTGATGGATTTCCTAGATGGTATGGAGACTATCACGACCAGGAGTCACCCCCTGAACACGACAAGGTATCCTTAGCCACTAAGTTGCCTCAGTAGCATTGGATGTACCGTTATCTCATACATAGATCTAACAGTCGTACTTAGTGAAAGTAATTTATAATTAAAATCATAAAGTAATGGTCCATCTCTCATAAATGGATAAGAAGTATAGAAATGACCTAGAAATTCCAATTCAAATTTACTATCTCAACATCTGAAAGCCACTACTAGTCAAATCTCAAATACTACAATAATTCCTTTAGCTAGCCAAAAATAAAATGATATGAATAACTCTTATTTTCTCAACTCTTATAAAAGTAAAGGGATCAAATAACATCAGTTTCGATTCCTAGATCAAATAGGAACTCACCAACTTCTACTTCTCCTTAGGATGCAAATCAAGTCAACCTCGAACGTCTGGAAGGCTAGCTGGACCTGCATGGTAAATCACATGCAACATACAGTATACGTCAGTACTATAGTATGTACTGAGCATATGGGAAGGTGACATGAACAAGTTATATCAATATGCTTCTATCACAATATAAATAGACCATAAATTCAGCTATGCAAATGCATGAACAACCCTAACTCTGACTCTTAATATCAAGTAACAATAATGCAACAATATCATTCATCTATAAACTTCTACTCTTTACTATGCTGACAAAAGCCGATTGACCAATATCACACAGAGATGCATAGAATACTATCATCATGTTGACATACTTTAGACTTAACATTATGATGCTATACCTCGTATTGAACATATCGATGCATCTTAGATTATCAAAATATTAAGACAAACGTACAACTCATCATAAATTATGGACCCACAGTTAGAGCAAAACTGGTTATTTCTTCACTTATGAAAATGGTAAGTCTAACTCTGAGCTACACATCCCAACGTGCAAAACTAAGCAAAGATGACAGTTTATAATATAAGATTTCTCTTTTAACATTTTAAGTAAAATTAATTTATAAAATATCACTTCTTAAGCTTATTATGAAAACTCAGAAAAGCATCTTAAGAAAGCTTTAATTTTAACATGAAAAGACACTTAGCTAAAACCTTCTTTATCTTATTTTTACTTTAAAACTAACATTCTTCATCCTTTGGGATTTTTATAACCGATATCCTTCGTGCTTTGCTATGAAGTCCAATATATAATCCTACATTGGTAGTGGGATCCCTAAACCTTTCGGGGTAGAGGGAAAATTTTAAATTTTCCTAGTGGATTCACTAAGACTTGAAACAAATGGGCATAAGGGATTTGACCCAAATCCTCTCGGTGCTAATACTCCTCCCCAAAACATTCATTAGCATTCACTTCTTTCCTCTTGACTTATCTTGACCAATGAACCATAACCAACTGACAAATCAATACCCGTCTTATAAACATTATCTTATTGCTTCATAAACATACTCATTTTTTAAGAGAGTTGCAACTTCAGTAATTAAATCATCTTTAAAAAACTTTTAGCTCTCAATTAGGCTTAAGTATTTATAAAAGCCATAACATGACAATGCCCTATAAATTTCTGAAAACAGTCTTAAAATAATGTAAATTCAATTAAATTTATCAAAACATGACTCTATCCATAAACACGTTTTAGTATCCAAAGACACTTCTCAACTTATCAAATTTCACGTTTTATACAAGATTTACCAAGTTTTCATTTTTTTTTAAAATGTTCATGAGTAGGACACTTTAATACAAAGGTCATGTACTAAATAATATGCAAACCTTATTACATTTTAGTTCATGTCACAACTCTACTAACATGACTCTCTAACTCATAGAAACATGCAAATTCATAGACTCTAATTCATGCATCTTTATAATTACCATTCATGGAGACATGCAAACTCATAATATACTAACCAAAATTCATCAAAGATACTTAATAATCAGCAAGGAACATACAAGGAAGGGAAATTTTAATATTTAATATGAATTTGGGAAAACCCTAACAATTCTACAACAAAATCCTTAACTTGAAAGTGAAGGGTTTGGAAATAGGTTGTCACGCCCCGGAGTCACCCCTAGGCGGGACCAACATCCTTATATACTAAGCCACCTCAGTATCCTTAGATAAACCACTTGGGCCATGCATCGATCTAGCACTTTGTCTTAGTGGAATCAATATCACACAATAGAAAGCATAAAGTAATAATGAACCACTCTATCTCTGCGAAAGTAATATCACACAATAGAAAGAATAAAGTAATGATGGACCTCAAACAAAAGATAGTCTGAATAAATATGAAAACTTAATGTCTAAGTCTGACACTATTTATGTCTGAATCCACTAACAAGCTTAATACAAAGAAATAAGTTAGGACAATGTCCCTAGCTGGCCAAAACTGAATAATAGTAAATACTATCTCTAATGTCTAAGCTTTAAGATAAATAAAAAAGAATACTCCAGATTGTCCCCAAATCAAGTGGGAACTCACCACTTTACTTCAATATATCGAGAATGTAAGTCCAAGTCAACCACAAGTGTCCATAAGGTTAGTATAACCTATATTTGTGAAATATACATGTAGCGCAAGAAAGTATGCAGTCAGAACATCTGAATACACTGAGTAGGAGGGGTTAGTTCAATAGCATCAATAAAGAAACCAGATATGTAATGCATGAACACATAACTCATACCTCGAGTGCCACCTACTGACTCAAATAAGCATGATATATGCTATAAGATAATAATATAATAAAAGACTTTTCTTAGTTCTGTTACCCTTAGCTCTAGCTTTTTTGACTTTGCTGATCTGACTGACAAAGGACTGACCATAATGAATGAACAAATAACTAAACTGGGAGGTTCTATAACCAACATACCTCTTGCACAAGGCTACAACATCCAACATATATTCCTATGCTAGGCGGGGTCCCAAACCTGCCAAAGTAAGGGTCTTGCCTAACTCCTAGTGGATCCACTAAGCCTGATCTGTAAATACCTCATTGAGCCATAAACTTACTTGAGTTTGGTGACACAGGATATGGGATAAGGACTAAATCTTCCAAATCCTCTCGGTGCTAATACTACTCACCAAACTGACTATGAACTGAACATATAATGCTACTATTTGTTTTGACCACATAAGGGCACATGAACTCATAACTATGTATCTCTGTCATATTACTGTCTCCTCCTTATGTTTCAACTTTATTTTAGTTTGATGACTCGTGAAATAAACTTAGAATCTAAAATCTAAAACCATAAACTGATCATGACCGTGAACCATGACTCTACTGTACTTCTGAATATATCCTGAACCATGAACTCAAAGAAAAGGGGAATTTTCTCCAATATAACCAACCAACCATATATACTTCACATAGGGGACTTGAACTCATAAACTTAAACAAGTCTAAAAATTCATAATAATTTATGCAATTCTAACATGAACATATATACTTAACTATGATCATGAAAAGAGTATATAAAATACATTATTTAATTACATGAACACAATTTTATGGGGTTCATCCTAAAATCTCTAAATCATGACCATGAATCAAAATACTGGGTAGTTAGGAACAAGGTTGAAAGGGATCCTTGATAAAATATCACATACCTATATTGGAGAAAATCCATGTAGAAATCTAAGGAAAAAAGGTTGCTCAAAGATCCCTTTAAGAAGAACCCTAGACTTTGTTCTTGAGAGAATTTGAAAGAAGAATTTTACTTTGATTTGATTTATTGTAGAATGATTTAGAATAGGAGTTTGGGGTTTAAATAAATTGAAATTTCGTACCCAGCATTACATAGGCTTGATGATTTAAGAGGTGAAGGTCAAAAATAGCCTTGCAAAAACGGGAAAAAACTATCCAAAATAACACTTAACCGCGACCCCACTGTTTCACGGTTGTTGTCGAGGAAACCAGTCAACCTGTCATGGTTTATGTCATGGAAACCTACTTGCCATGAAATGGTGGGTGCCACGGTTACCCTCAGTCAAAGTTCCCCGCACACCTTTTTTAGAACGTGTCATGTTTGCAATCTCAGCAACCTTCCTATCGTAGCACGTTTGGAGGTTTATAAATATGTAAAGAATGCATAAATATGTGAGATTGATCCTCTAAGAATGTAAAACAACACATTTCATCCCTCAAAGCACCAATATACCCTATAATCGCAAGAAATTTTAGAGATACTAAGAGGCTTGAAAGAAAGGGGCTTAACTTTCTACTCCGAACTCGAAATGACGCGTGGTTTGTTGCCTCCAAACGCACACGCAAGTGTACGCAATCGTACAAGTAATATAGTGTCTCTTGCGAGCCAAATTGTTGAACCCATTGGGACTTGTCAATTATTAATTAGTTCAACTAAATGAGCTATATGAGGACTTAACTTAAAAGTAAAAATTAAGGATTTCAGAATAGATATTAATTAATGTATAACTAAAGTGAATGTAATATAGAATTAAATATGTAAAAATATAAGTTAATATAAATCAAGATTATGATGATTCTAGGGAAATGGTATTATACACACACACATACATATGAACTTTAATTAATGTAAACTCATCGTTCCGTCGATTGTTGAGTTAGAAGTTGATATTATAACTAAGGATGGATTGTCCGTTAGTCACCTAATTAATCAAGTAACAACTACGCCGGATTAGAGTGTTGCTAGCTTTTCATAACAGCATTAAGCTATCTTCCCTAAATTACCCAAGCGAAGCAACTAAGTAC